>CAUYQV010045751.1:0-72157 GCA_963574575.1 Galagoides demidoff
CCTGTCGTTGGCAGAGACACCCTCAAGACACTGGGATTGCCTGGTCAACTTTCCCCGGCCTTCTAATGGGATTGCTGCGATTGCTTCCCAGGAGCGGTGGAGGTGCTCAGAGCAATCGTTGTTTCCTCTCCTGTCAGAACACTGGCTTTTCAGGCTTCTACACCTGGGGTGCAATTCCAGGGATAAACTGCAATAAACACAACACATATTTCTAGACAGGAGAAGTTCCCAAAAGATTGTGATTCTTTCTTTATGTTATTGGAAACTGGCCACACTGCACTAGTGATACTGAAGTCAGTTTTGCATGGTGTACAAAGCTAGCGTGTGTGTGTGTGTGTGTGTTTGTGTGTGTGTATGTGTGTCTTTGCGTGTGTATGATCTGAGGGATCCCATGCTATTTCGTAAATGACAACACATAACCTTCTGGCTTAAGAAGACTTGTCATGAATCTGTTCCTTGGGGCCACCTGAATCTTTGCATTAAATGTGTATAAAATTAAAAGTCATGTTCTCTTCCCCTTGGATATACTATTATTTTCTAACCGAAGACCACTTGCCAATTCAGCAGTTCCTGCCTTAGTGCTTGTGACATCAGGCAGGAGGAGGCAGTTTGAGGACTGATCAGAGGGATCCTGTTGCATCACACGTCATAAAGCTTTCAGGCCATGGCTGAGCTCTTCCAAGCACTTAGCACACAACAAAAGAAGTTTTATGATGACCGCTATGTACTGTCAGATTGCAACTATCAGTCTGAGGACCTGGGAAAAGTTGCTTCTTTGGTTTAACGTTTTTTATCTTAAATTATGGGCATTAAACCAGGCAGCACTGATTTTAGCCTAAAGAACCCACTAAAAAGATACCATTGTGGTGTTTGGGGATAATATTTCCCTGAGGGAAACATATATTATAAGAGATTTACAGCAAAATGTGAGCTCTAAGGGGATTTAGTTCCTCAGGTCTCCGTGTTCACTGCTTTATCCCCTCGGCCCCTTGGAGTGTCTGGCATAGACTAGCATTCAGCAAATGCTTAAGTGGAGAAAGGGAAGGATGGAAGAACAGAAAGGAAGGAGGAAGGCAAGGGACACGTGACTACCTCATCCAACTGAACGTCACGCACTGGAATATCTATGCTAACGCAACCCGGAGAGGATGGTCACCGGAAGTTTAATACCATGAATGAAATCCCAAAGCAACACTTAGAGAAAGCAATTCCTCTAAGGCAGTGGTTCTCAACCTGTGGGTTGTGACCCCTTTGTAACAATGAAAATACATCCTGCATATCAGATATTTACATTATGATTCATAATAGTAGCAAAAATTACAGTTATGAAGTAGCAATGAAAATAACACGGTTGGAGGTCACCACAACATGAGGAACTATATTAAGGGGTCATGGCATTAGGAAGGTTGAGAACTCTAAGAACTCAGCCATCCCTTTCCCATATACAAATCCCATGCCAGAGGCTGACTGGTGCCCCTCTGATGGAGGGACTTGAGTGTTGTGAGTGCCTGGGGTTCATCCCGCTGGGTTTGGGAGTGAACAGGAAAAGAGGTAGTGGTGGGGGGAAGAGGGTCTTCAGATGATCCTTTCCAGTTGTTTGCTTGGGGAGGATGGTGAAAGAGTGCATCACCATCGAAACTTCGGAGTTGAAAGAGGCTTTACCGGCACGTATTTCATAAATGGAAGGAGCCATAAATGGAAGGAGCCAGCGGCAGAGGAGTGACTGGTGGATTGAGGCCCTGGAAGAGAAGAGGGCTCAGAGACTGGTCTGAAGCAGGGGAGACTCCCCCGGCATCTGACACTCAGGAGAATGTAAAGGGAATGTGTATGAATATTTTTAAAAACAACAACAATACAACTAACAGCCTGGTTAAGAGAGAAAACCCAAATGCTTCTGCATCATCTTAGGAATGCTCATTTGCTGCTGTTTCATTCATTTTTATTCAGTTGCTAATGCTGACTCACAGAGAAGCAGAAATACAAGAAAAATGTTAGGAAAATATAGGAAAATGGGCTCAATTTTAACTGTAAATTGGAAATAGACATTTTTCAAGTCACTTTTGTCTGAATCTTAGAATCCCAGGTTACCAGGTCAGTGAAAGTAAAAACTATCACGGGGGGTCGGGAGGGCACTGGGAACTGAAATACGGGGCTGTCTTCACAAGTCAGTGACCATCTGGAGGGCGCAGAACTTCACAGCTTTGGGACCTACATTACGGGAAACGGACAAGAGACAGCTGGCTCAGCACACTCTGGTAGAACGGCGTTCTCCTCACAGGCCTCCCTGCTCTTTTGATGGCCCTACGGGCTCTTCACTCTTTTTCAGCCATCAGTCTTCCCTCTGAGAAGGAAGGAAGGCTGGTGCCTAAAACAGTCGGGTTTGTGAGTGTGGAGTTGCTCATAGTAATCTCTGCTCAGCTGGTTCCATGCTTCCCTCTCAGTTACAGCTGTGCTGTCTCATCCCTGCTCATCATTAGATGGAAGCCTCTCCCAAGGCAGCCAGGGTCTGGGGTATGCCCAGAGCTCCTCCCAGTGCCCCCCTACTCCCCTGCAGGCTCCATGCCCCTCACCAAGTCCACGCCAGTAAGGCTGAGGAGCTCCCCTGTGACCTGGATTCCCAGGGTCCCCAGTGGGAATTGGGTCATGGAAACAGTTTACTCCCTTACTTGGAATACGTGTGGTTTTCGGTGCAGGCTGCTACTTGCCACTTCTTTCAAAGTATACAAAGTTTATTTTATTTTTCCATTGAATTCTCATGTTCTTTCTTGGATAAAAGTTCGTAGTGTGAATCTCTGCACATTATTTTGCTATTTCTAGGTGGGTGAGGTGCGCTGACAAAGCCTTTAATCTGCCATCTTGGGGGGGAAGGAGGAAAAAAGAACATTATATATAAAATATATAAATTAATATTATAATGTATATTATATATACACATATATATAAATGTGTGTGAATTTGCCTTGTTAACTAAAGGGAGAGCTCTGCAAGTGGAGAGGAGAATGATGTAACACATTACAGGGCCTTAAAATGCCAGAGACCTGCGTCCCAGCCTCCCTTGCAGGAAACTGAGAGGCCACTTTGTGTAACAAGGACAACCTCACAGCTGCTTCCCAATCTTACATGGGCTGATGGTGAGACCTCACCTCCTGCCACTGCTCCTGGGCTCTCTCGCCAACTTAGTCGGTTAAAAAAAAAAGAAAAAAGGATGTAACACATACCCATAAACACGTGGTGGGAAGGACAAACTCGTCTGCTGACCCAGGGGGTGTACCAATGACGTCTTCGCAGGAAGCTCTCAGCACATGCAACTGATAGTGATTACATTATGTTCTAGAGACTTAATCTCTGGTGCAGGTGTCATGTACCAGGCAGCACCCACTTGACATATCCAATACCTGTAAGAGAAACCAGAGGTAAAGGCTTTCCTGTTGATAGAACTTCCCCCTTTTTGGACAGGGTGACAGTCGCTGGCACTTCCTGGTCTTTTGGTACTGCGTGGCACCCTGTAAAACTTTCCTATGCATTACCTCACTGGATTCTCATGGCAGTCTTCTGGGAAGACTGAGAGGAGTTAAGTAACTTGCTGAAGATAACCAAGCTGGTGAGAGGCAGACCCGACCTTCAAGTCCAGGCTGGCTTGTTCTAGGGTCTTCCTTATCTAGCACGTGCTCTATATCTGAGGACAAGTTGAAACATTGTTCTTTAGCTTATATCAACATTAGCTTCAACAGAGATAGTCACAGTATAAATTGATAGGCTATCTTTTTATTTTATTTTATTTTATTTTTATTAAATTATAGCTGTGTACATTAATGCAATCACAGGGTACAGTATGGTATTTTCATATACAATTTGAAATACTCTCACCAAACTGGTTAACGTACCCTTCATGTCATTTTCTTGGTTATTGAGTTAAGACATTCATACTCTGCTTTTAGAAAGATTCACTTTCTAAAACATGGCCCTTGTAAGATAAACCATAGAGGTGACCCCACCAATCACCCTCCCTCCACCCATCTACCTCTTCTCCTCCCCTCCCCTCTCCCCATATTCTTAGGCTATAATTAGGTTATATCTTTCCTTTGAAAGCTATAAATTAGTTTCATAATAGGGCTGAGTACATTTGATACTTTTTCTTCCATTCTTGAGATACTTTGCTAAGAAGAACATTTTCCAGCTCGATCCATGTAAACATGAAGGAGGTAAAGTCTCCATCTTTCTTTAGGGCTGCATAAAATTCCATGATGTACATATACCACAATTTATTGATCCATTCATGGGTTGATGGGCACTTGGGCTTCTTCCATGACCTAGCAGCTATTTTCTTAAACAAATCATATATATTAAAGGAATTACAGAGTGATCTAAAACATCATTAGTTTTTACTCATAGACATATAGTGACAGACTGTGTTCTTAAAGTCAAAGCATGTTCATAGAAAATTCCTTCTTTCAGCTCCTGTGTTGGGTGGGGATGAGACCTTTATTAAGATTGCATTAAGGTATTTTACATTCCCTTCAGACATGTAAGAGGATCATACCCTGATCACATGCATTTGACCTACGAGAACACGCAGTTGAATTTGGACTTTGTTGAAGATGGCCGGGTTTAAGGGAGTTTCAACGCAGACACAGCACCAGCGCCGTGGCGAGGATCCTGTCCCCACAAAATTCTCCATTCGCACTGCAGCTTTGGCCCCTGACAGTCAGTGGCAGGGTGGGCTTGGGGAGTGGAAGGGATGGGGATATTATCTATAGTCAAAATTCAGTTCCCTTTCATCATGAAATGTGAGTATTTCTCTTGCTGATTCTTACACTCAAAAAAGAAAAAAGAAAGAAAGACAGGATAGCCACACTTTGCAAAAAGGATTGAGCACGAACGTCCTGCATTCTTGCATTCTTCTGTTCTAAAATACCGGAAGCCTCGTGACTTCTGTCCTACAGGAAGTCTTCTGTTTGTCCAGGATTTTAAAACCACCCTGTAAGGAAAGGCACAGTTGACTCACTTGGTGAGTGGTGGTGAACTCTTGCACTTCTTGAGTTCCACTCAAACAGCTGAGCTTCTCCTTTTCCTGGGTTCTTCCTGTGTCCCAGGTACTGTGTCTAGTGCTTCACTTGGACTCTCTCATTTACTAAGAATCTTGTACAATATACTATGACTATTCTCATTTGACCAGTGTGGAAACAAAGGTCATTTGCCAAGGAGTCACAAATCCAGGAAACGGTAAATTCAGGTCTCAGCACAATGATGATACTTCCAAAGAGAGCCTAGTGGCACGGTTGCGTGTCCTCCATCGGCCTGCTCACAGTGCACCGCTGTCCAGCCTAATTAGGAGGCATGTTCTGGCCATTGTGCTGGGTCCAGAGGACAGCAGGTGGGAAAGCATCCTACCATTTTCTGTCTTGGCAATGACTCCATCTGCAAGGGGAAGATGGAGTCATCTTCTTTCCTCCTTCCCCTCACTTTCAGGGTGCACTTACCTCTTTTGCGACACTACAGCATTTTAAAACATATGGGTAGGGGAAATGTGGTATAAGCTGCAACAACTCCCCTCATCTTTTCCTCTACCCTAAAGTCCAGATACTGATCACTGACGTTCTCTCTGAATCTTGTAGTTAGATACAGCAATTCGATCCTAGACCTACGAAGAATCTGAAAGCATGTGTTCTACCCTCATTTTACAGATTTAGATCCAGAGAAAGATATGGCAAGTGTTATCTGGAGTTCTAATTAGTGTCAGAGTCCAAAGAGTACCCTCTGCTTCTCCTACCACTTCCCAGGAGGAGGAAGGCTGTGTGTTCCCTCTTGGGGAACCCCAGTGGCTTCATTTGTCAGTAGCAGCAACTGGAGATAATTAGAAACAAAATCTTTAAGAATCCCTATGCTTGTGGCTCGCACTTGTAATCCCAGCACTCTGAGAGGCTGAGGCAGGCTGATTGCCTGAGCTCATGGGTTCAAGATCCACCTGAGCCAGAGTGAGACCTCATCTCTAAAAATAGCCAGGCATTGTGGCAAGCACCTGTAGTCCCAACTACTCAGAAGGCTGAGACAAGAGAATCGCATAAGCCCAAGAGTTTGAGGTTCCTGTGAGCTATGATGCCACAGTACTCTAACAAGTGTGACAAAGTGAGACTCTTTAATAATAAAAAAGTAAAGAATCCATATGCTGAAGTTTAGTTTTTAAGGAGAAGCTGGACACTACCTTACTGAGCTAATCTTTGAATATTGCCTGCCCCTTCCTCTTCCTGCTGGATTTAAACCTTGGTTTGTCCTCATTTCCTTTCAAAAGCCTTAAGCTGGGTGCTTTGCACCAACCCTAAAATGATATGCTGGGCTACTCCCCTGGATCCCAACAAAAAAATGTAAAGATGAGATCTTCCCATATTGGCATCATCCTTTCATCTCTCACGTTGATTTGGAAAAAAAAAAAAAACAACACTGTAGATGACTTAAAAGACGGCCGTGTTCATGTCAGGAAAGAAACTCACGATTATCATCAATTAGGTTTAACTTGGAATGTGTTAGGACGTGGGTGGTTAATACCTGCCACAATTCACAGGGGAAAATAAAACAGCACAAGTACTGCGAGTACAGGTAATAGTCCATTTATCCAGTATTATCTGAGAATGTTTTTCACATAGCCAGGTTTTGAAGATAATACAATTTACCCAATGTGATGACTAACCTTTTAAAAATTAAAAGCAGTCATTGGTAGAAATTTGTGTGGAACAAGTCACGTATTTCTCTCTCCTTAATCTGTGGCTCCTAGATGTAATTTGGCTTTCTCTGATGCGTCAGGGTCACTGTCGTGAGCACTTAACATTTTACCAGGCTGGAACACTGTCCAGTTGATACTGACCGTTATGGTGTTCACAGGCCCCAACATAGCTGAGTCCCAGATACCGGAGACTGACTTCTTCTGTCTTTTTATTTTTGCCGGATTGTCTGCTGTCTGTTCTGTCTCTGCCTTTTGTGGGTGGCTCATACCTGTCAGTCAGCCTGACTCAGCCGTGCACCCTGGGCCCACTGGCTGCTCACAAGGAAACTGCCTGCCCTGCCTCTCTCTGGACCCTACTACTTCACTCTCCCACCAATGCTCTTTCTTTCACTGGCAATACCATTTACATTTGACTTTATTTGTTTTAAGCCTTGACTTGTGGGTCTGATACTCTCTTTGGCACTTACAAGAACAATGGTAATAATAAAAAAATATGTGTAATAATAATAGTGGCGAAAGAAAGATAGCATCTACTATTTATGGTGGTGTTTTGTACTAAGTGCCTTTCACATCTCTGCAGAAGGGTTCATCTTACTCTCATTGGCCATTTGAGGACAATAAAGCACAGAGAATTAAAGTAATATTGTAAGACAATGTCACTCGGATTCAAACTGGGTGGGTCTATTCAACTCCAAGCTCATGTTCATTGCTCTGAATCACCTCCTGCCCAGCCCCATCTGGTGGCCAAGTCCCGGTAGGCTGGCTTGACAGCTGGACCCACCACAACTTGAAGAAGTTGTCAGCACAGCTGCCTTCAGCAGAGACAGCCTTCTGGTTCTAACCGATTGCTTCCTAGTCCCACTGAACCAGGACAGATCAGAATTATCACACTTCTGTTCAAAAGCCATTGCAACTTAGCTCAGTAAGCTCTTTAGACTCCTGAATATAATAAAGGTGTAAACCATGGTGGTATGAGGACCACTTCTCTAAGCCATTCCCATCAGCTTCATAAATGAATCACGTATCATCTCTTTCTGGCTGTGCAGAAGATGTTTGCATTCTTTTCCAGGACTTGGTTGTGATCAGAATAGCTGAGGTTGCAAAATGAGAGACCTCAGGATAAGTGAGACATTATTATGTTACTTAGAGTTCATTTGCTTATGGAGAAGGATTGTGAAGAGATTATGAAACTTGTCTCACATCATCATGGGGGCTCTGTTCAAAGCACAGAAGAGGAGCTTATCCAGCACCCCTACTCCCCCATCACCCAGGGATCATTGCGTGTCCCTTGCCAGAGAAGAGTCCAGAGAGACAAAATACCACATGAGGAAGAAGCAGGGAGAAAGCAAGCGATGTCTGAAAGTCCTTAGATCTTCTCTTTCTAGTAATAGCAGCTGTATATCAAATATTTACCATGCCTGGTACTGGGCCAAGCATTTGATGTGGATATTCAATCCTCATGGATATACATTCATTTAACAGGTGAGGACACTGAGGCTTAAAGTTCTTGCTCAAAGTCACTAAACAACGATATAAACTTTGACAATTTCCTTCCCAGTCCTTTGCCTTATTGCTACACTGTACTACCTTCTATTAAGAATAAGAAAGATTTATTATGAGCTGAGAAGAGTTCAATCAAACATAAATGCCTGAGAAATGTAAGATATTAATGGAACATTTAAATTACCCAGGCACTCTGCAGGAAGCTGATTTAGAGAGCAATGAAGGATAATTTTCTGATGCATCTAAATGTACCAACAAGAGAATAAGCGGCTTTTGAGCTGCACCAGTGCCAAAGGTAGGAGCATGAAGATAAAAGAGAGCTTGGCAGTAGCACCTGTAATTTTAAAGAGACAGAACAATGTGCTTGTTTCCAAAGTGATTAAATGCACAAGTCAATAGATGTCAGCAGGCAGGAAAGATGTCTTTAAAGAAGAGGCCACTATAATTAATGAAAATAAAGAGAGAGAAACTCGATGGAAAGACTTCTTCAAATCACAGATGTGGAAAAAAGAGGTCATGGGTTACAATCAAAATAAACTTAAACCCCAAGTTCCTGAGAAGGGCTGGGAGGGGCAAAGATGCGAGCTGATAAAGCGTAACTGGGCCTTGGGGAGAATCACTCCACTGGACTGTGCTTTGCACTTTTCAGCTAAGAAGGCACTGATTAACTCCCTCCTCGCTGTTTAATTGTGTTCGGACCTGAGGCGACTTACCCATCTGGAAACAGCCACAGAAAAAGATTCTCGCTAATCTTGCCCTGGAAAGTAACCAAATCCCATGACCTGGTTTTATCTGACTTAGGGCAAAATCCCCCATCACTTCTAATCTATGGGGGGTTCTTCCTCCTTTGGGTCACTTGTGCTGAGCTTCTGGAAAACTTACAAAGACATCCACAGGATTAAGACCTTGCTGCTGGTGATATTTTTTGTTATGCAGTGATTGATCAATTCATTCCACAGATCATCACTGAGCCCCCATGTAAAGGGTGTGCTTAAATAAGCCTATGGACGTTTGCGACCCTTTGTCTTGGTCCCAGGTTTTACCCATCCTGCAACTTCCAGGGAATACTTATGATGGAGAAGGAAAAGGCAACAAAGTTTGTGGAGCCGTTGAGCTCACACCAGTCCAATGGTCACCCCCAGATCCACACACTAGCCCAAGAAGGCAGGTGGGTGGGTCCATGTCCAGCAGCAATGTGTTCAAGTTGTCAGCCACCTCTCCAGGACACCAGGTCAGCCTCCAAAGGACTCAGGAGCAAGCAGCAGCCAGTCTTCCTCTTTGAACAAGGACAACCACATCCAGGTTTAAAAGGCTTCCTGGGGTGACATACACCCGTTCTGGGTGGACCCAAAGTAGCCTCTTTTCTGAGGGACATTTTAGTGTTAACCAACATCTTACGTCATGTCAGGGGAAATGGCGAGTAACGACGGGAGTCAGGCATACAACTGTGTTCCCAATACATGGTTTGGTAGACAGTTTGAGTAGTTGGGTCATTTCAGCAAGTGAACATGTCCCACAGTAAACACAAAATATTTTTTAAATTATCTTATCAAATCTATTACATTTAAAAGTGTTTTAAATTCCCATCACAATGCAATTTAAATCATTACCTTGAGGCCATCTGTTAAGACTGCTAGCTACCTTCTGAAATTGTCATTCAAGTGAAAACAAAACAAAAAAAACCCCAACTTTTCAGTAGAGAACAGACCAGCTAACAAAGGGGAATTTCTAGGGTTGCCCCATAATTTTCCACTGCATAAGAGAGATTTTTCTGATATAAATCTATCTTTGGAAGACTCGAGGTTTACTTGGCACAGATTTGAAATTCAGAATTGGTTATAATATGCTCAGACTCAGAAGCCAGAGTAGTTCAATTCACATTCTGACTCTGGCACTTAAATAGCTGTGATTCTGTGAATCACAGAATCATGGCCTCAGTTTCCTCAGCTGTACAATGGGAATGATCATTGCACTTTCTCCTAGAGGGAGGGGTACATGAACCAATTTGTGTAAATGTTAATTACAACTGTACACAGAGTAAGTGTTCTGTCAGGGCTGCTTCCAGTCATTGTCATCATGGTGATTCATGGAACACCTACCCCAAGGTGGGCGTAGGGTGTACAGTGAGCAAGTAAGCACACTCTTATGTCTTATGGGGAGGGGAGATATGATTTAAAAATTCCGTCAGTCAGAATGTAATCACAGCTTGCGTGTTAGGAAGAAAACCCACGGGGTTCGGTAATGAGGACTGAGGTGCAGAGGTGTGAGGGAAGACCTGTCAGGGGAGGCTTTTTAGGGGCAATGTGACATTTAAGCTGAGCCTGGAGGTTGAGAGGGAGGAGACCAAGCTTCTATTACTGCCATTAGTGGAGGGAGCATCACACGTATTATGGGCCAGGCTCTAAAGTGGCCTTTCCAGTTACTTTCCTCTCATCGACGTCCATTCAACAGCAGATACTATTGGGGGTCAGAGGGACACACAGCTTGTGGGTGGGAGGGCCTCGGTTGCAGCAGGAGTCTGTCTGACTCTGAAACTCCCTGTGAGCTCTTCTGCTGTGCTCTGCTGGCTGCGTCTTCCACCAGCTGACATCAGGACAAACACCTGCTCTGTGCGTGTGGGCTGTGGGTTCTGTCGGTTGCTCTATGGATTAACCCACAGATAAGGGGGGAATCTACTTAGTTTGGGAGGCCAGAGTGCTCTGCCTTCTGACTCTGGGAACAGAGAGGAGAACACGTGAGCTCCCTCCTTTGCTTGGTCCTGGGGAGGTGCTCAAGTTGACCAGTGTGCCAGCTGCAGTTTACATTCTGGGATGGCTGAGCCAGGCTGTCAGGCAGGTGGGACAGGGATCCCCAGCCCCACTGGCCAAGGACAGACTGATGAGGGAGCTTCTCAGGTGCTGAATCCTGTGCTCGGGGTCCTTCCTGGGCTCTGCCAAGAGAAACGTAGTATGGTTCTCCTCTGCACATAAATTGTTAATAAATACTGCATTTTAGGTTATTAATCACTGTGATCATATTCACTTTTCATCTTTCAGAACTACTGAAAAATTCTTGTCTGCTGAAAATATCCCTCTACCTTTTCTCATTTTTGTGAGCAGCAGCCCCCCCTTTTATGGCTTTTTGCTTGGATTGGGGGAAGCAGGTGGGGAAGCAAATGTGCTGCAATTCTACCTTGAGCTAGAAGTCAGGGCCACTGGACCCCAAATCCCGTGGCAGCACGTTCTGCTGGCCAGAGGTGTGGGGTGCAGTGAAAAGCAGCCTCTCACGCAACTACTGAACATTGTGCTTTGGAAGCAGGGAGGAAAGGGAAATTAATTCAACCTGCAGGGATTGGGGATCTTTTTCTGGGAAGGGGATGAATTGCTTCCTTGTTAGAATATGGTTTTCCCAGGCAAAGTCTCCGAGGTATTAGTCTGTCAGGGACACCCTAACAAAATACTACTGGGGAGCTTAAGCAACAAAAGCTCCCTTTCTCAGTTTCAGAGGTTGCAAGTTCAAGATGAAGGTGCCATTTGGGATGGTTCTGGTAAGGGCTCTTCCCATTTCTCAGCGGCTGCCTTGTCACTGTGTCCTCACATGGTCTCAGTATTGTGGACACGTGGTGGGGGGCGCGGACTTGGTATTTCTTCCTTCTCTTATAAGGACACATCACCTGGCGGTTTGGAGCCCGACCCATAGGACTTAATTTAACCTTAATTATCTCCTTCAAGGTCTTGTCTCAACTTCCAGTCACACCGAAGGGTCAGAACTATAACATGTGAATTTGGGAGGGTGGGGACACAATTTATCCTCAAAAACTTTTCTATAATCCTCTTCATCATAAATTCTAAATCATAGTGTTCAACTCAGTGTGTGAAGCAACGAAGTCAAGCCGGTATCAGGGTAAAAATGTACTTACGGCTCATCTTGTTAGGCTTCATTTCTCAAATAAAATCTTTTTCTAGGTTCATCTTTGTTTTTACGAGACCACTTTATGTTATCAGCAGGAGCTATCAGTGTACCTGACACCTTATAAAACGCAGCAGAAAGCCTCACCCATTCAAGCAGGCCAGAAGACTCAGATGTGCCAGATCTTTTGGGGAGAGAACAATCTGGGCTTCATCTCCATCGTGCCCGAGCACCGTCCAATTCAACGCAGTCAAGACAGAGTTGGATATCTCAAGCTTGATTAAATACATAGATTTAGATATAGAGCTCTTACATAATTTAACAAAGCTGGGAAAGTCCAACACTTTCCATGGGCATTATTTATTTAAATTAAATAAGCATTTCCTTGCCCATTGTAAAAAGATCTTTGGACATATCATCCCAGTGGTGGAAATATCTACCTCTAAAGCCAAATAATTCTTAGGCCAAAGACTTTAGAAAACTGCTCTGAAAACTAAATTCATCTGTTAGGATTTGTTGAAATGAGATGAACGGTCTACACCCAGTCTCCTCTTTAAAACAAAAATGTTTTTCATTGCATACAATTTAGGATTTCATAAGTGATGAATTAGTTTATAATTGATAATTATAATAAGTGATGAAATAGCCCTATAATAATATAATATATATTTAATGATCTAGAATGAAATCGAGTTCCCAACATGCCTTTGGAAAATTTAGCCTTGCCAATTGTCAGTGACATTATTTCCTCATGTAAGATAATAAATTAAAAATCTTGCTTTAGTATGTTACATTTAATATGTACCTCAGTGAGTCATGCAGTAGGCCCAGCTGGGGGATGGAGGCAGACAGGACAGCAATGGAGAAGCTGCAGAAGTTACTTATGAGTAAAGCCATGCACAGTGGATGTTTGGAGGCCAAATGAATGATTCATCTTATTAATAGCTCAAACAAAAATAGCAGATACTTGCTGAAGACTCTTTATCTCATTAAAAAATTTATTTCTTGGGGGGCGCCTGTGGCTCAAAGGAGTAGGGCACTGGCCCCATATACCAGAGGTGGCGGGTTCAAACCTAGCCCTGGCCAAAAACTGCAAAAAAAAAGAAAAAAAATATTTCTTGTGTATGCACATATATGATAAATATGAGGGGAAACATGGCCGTGTCTCCTTGGGTGTATTTCCATCTCCCCATAACCTGACCCCCGCTTAATTCCGTATTCGAAAATTATAGCTCGGAACCCAAATGGCTCTCTTGCGACTTTGCTGCGTGTTTGAAGTTTTTCATGAGAAAAACTTGATGAACATATCCAACTCTTTTTTCCTGCTAAATCTTTCTCGCTTCTTGACTATTGGGTAACCGTAGTATGTATCAAATTCCAAAGAAACATTCCCCTAACTTGATAGGAGGATAAAGAGAGAGAAGGGGGTGGCGGCAGAGAGAGAGGACACTCAGCCGTCCTTCAGTAATAAGGGGGAATTCCTCAGAGGCAAAGAGGGGATCAATGGAAACAGGATTCTAATAGCTAGAGAGCATCTGATTTGCTTCCCTAAAGACGTTGGCATTTGCCAAAATATCTGACTCCAAAAGCCACCCCAGAGGTTAGGCAATCTTAGAGAGAGATGGCTGGAATGGAGTTTGGGATGTGAAGTGTGTCCTCCCTGCCAAGACCATGGCTCTTTTGTGTCTGAGGTATCTGCCTTTTTTCCCCGGCTTCTCCATGGGGTATGGGAGTGGGAGTGGGAGTGGGTGGGTGGGGGTGAGCACGGACGCACAGCGACCCCAGAGGAACACCCTATTTGAAGAGACACATTCCATAAACATGTACTTTGTTTCTGGTGGACACCATTATATATAAATATTCAAAACACACAAGCCAGACAGGGCAAATGGTGGCCTCCCTTCAGTAAATGCCCTACTTGTTTAGAGTAAAAAATGGTTTAGATTAGCAGCCAGGCACTCTGACCAAGGTCCAGAGGGAGCTAGGGGACTTGCCAGCACCATTAGCATTTTTTTCTTCTTTTTCCAGCAGCACTAAAATATGTTTGCTCAAAACAGAGAGAGACGAAAAACTACTGGCAGCCAGTACCTCTTAAAAGAAAAGAAAAAGAAGCACGTTTTACTTCTCTGGCAAACATGCCGATTTAAACGATGCTGCGTTGTGACAGCTTACTGGGCAATTAATGCCTAATTGAGCATTATGCTACCCGCTTCTGAGAATGCAACTTGACCCAGGCTGGGCGACCACAGCTTAGGGCAGAACCAGCCTTCCCCAAACTTCCTGCTGCACCTTTCACACCTCCTAGCCCAGAAACCAAAGAAAACATTTTTTTTCTTTGAATCTCTGAGAGTTACACTGGAGGAATTAGCTCGGCAGAAAGAGCCCAACCCTGAAAACTCTTTGGGGGATTGCATCCCTTCCTCATTTGTAAGCAAAATCCATTTTCCATGAGATATTTTTAGTGCGAGCATCCCCTGTTGTCCTATTCTCTTTCAGCATGCCATTAGACCTTGAGGCCATTCCAGACGGGTCACGTGATTTCTAGGCAACTCTCTCTGGTTCCTTCCTAAGTGACTAGTCTCCCAGGAGTCAAAGAATACTAGACTCGTAACTACCAAAGACCTCACCGCCCTTTCTGAAGGCTTGGCTTCTTATTGGTAGCATGTTAAAATGCTTTGCAGCTGCTTTTTTCAAGAGGTTAGGCTGGTGGAGCTTGCGGACTGACCTCGGTATCAGGGATATTTTCAGCCCAGCAAGCCGCCTATGTAAATATAAAAATGTATGAGGCTGCAGAACTGTATGTGTGGGAACAGAACAAGCATACCATTGAAAGGAAAGTACAGTGAACACTGGTGTGCTCACGTGGGTTGGGTTAATGCGTGCATGCTTTTGATAAATCGTCCTGATTCAGTGTTCTCTGCATCTCAGATGAGCCGATTTCATTTCTGGAACTTAGGAGCTAGGAAAAAGTCAAAACCCAATCACTTAGTGAGATGTCCAACAAAAATTCCTTCGGGATATGTTTACATTCTTTAAAAAGCAATCGTTTCCACTCCTTGTATGATGCTCATTTGCCTCAGGAAAAATTGTCAATGTGAAGTCAGGTTTTCAGCTGGTTTAATTCGAGAAAAGAGAAATGTATTTGTGTGGCTGGGCAGGAAAGATACATTGATTTTGACCTCTGAAAGAGGGATCGAAGAGCATCGTTGTAATGAGCAGGAAACACGCTCTCAAAACGAATTGAGAAATACTCTCTGGGCAAACTGCTCTAATATTCCTGAGTGTGTTCAGTTTCCGTGGATCAGATCTTCCCCAGCTCTGCATCCAAGCTATTTGGCCTTGATCAGATGATCAGAGCTCAAGGAAGTGATTGGAGAGTGAGCTGGCTGCAGCTGCAGTGTGGGCTGCTTTCAGGGACAAGGAGCCACTGTTTGTCAAACATAGCATCAACATAGAAGTTATTTTGTGGGCTCCAGGATGCAGCGATGGGCTGCACTGCCAGCATTGTTCTGCTTCAAGCTTTTCGTTCTGTGGTCCAGAGGAGCTGTCCACACATTTGTAGAGGACGCCAAGAGGAACCATCCCACGAAATTGTGCCTCTGGAAAGTGACGATGAAATGAGTAGACCCCGAACCCTCATCATAATGGTATGGTATCCGTGGTACCGCTGCCGCGGTTGATTGAACTGTTATTACAGAGAGGTTGCAATTTAAAGGCTCTGGTGTTTAGCTTTGGATAAAGACATGTGCGACCTAATGTTTACCACTCTGCTATACTCTTGGGGGAAAATTGTTCAGAACTATTTCTATCCTTCAAAACACAGATTTTCTTCCTCTTAAGTCTTGTATGAAAATGTGCAGTTTACTGGTCTATTAGAAATTCTCTTCTGCCTAATGGTTTGTATGCTGTTATTAACTTGCACGCAGACAAAAAGACAGAGCATTTTGGAGTTTGGTTGAATTAAGTGGATTTTATTTTATAACTGTAATTTGAGAAAAGAACCCCAAATCGGAACTTCTCTGTCACATGTAAACAATCAAGTTGTACAGATGCTGGCAGTTACATCGCTAACGGCAAGGTACCCGGGGCTCTTATTTCTGACTCTGCAACGGAAATGCCTTTGCAGAGAACTTAACTTAAAATCAGAATAAAGTAACTTGAGGAATGTGTGGTGTTTTCAGCTGTTTCTTGCCATTTGTCAAATTACATTTTTGTAGGCACTTTAATTGTAATCGACAAGGTTGCTTCTTTTCTTGGCATCTGTTTGATCAGCAAGAATAAATTAGAGGATAGGGTTTTTTCCTTACTTCAGGTTTAAGCTGAGATGTGCTTAGCCACTGAAATCCCTTGTTAAGGTATAGGTGATACACTAAAGTTTCCAGAATTGGGGAGGTCTTGAGGTCTTAAGGTCTGGGTGGCTTCGGCACGATTGACTTTTTTCTCTTAAATTTCAATGTTCAGATATCAAGGATGTAGTAAATAATGAATGAAAAACACCTGTTACACTAAAAGTTTCTAAGTGAAAGTCATTTGGCTCGGGCTCTGCCTCTGAGTGACAGAATAGGACAGTGGCTCTAACAATTTGTGCCAATTTCTTCAGCAAATCAATACTTGATTTTCAAAAAGCAGTATTGTCCTTGAACTGGTGGGCTCTGGTGATCTCTAAGAGGAAACATTAACTAAGAGAAATTTCCTACTATAAGTTTTCACAAATTAAATGTTAAAGAACTGGAGAAAGCTCAAGAGTCAGAGAACTTCCTTTTTCAAGGTTAACTCTGATTTATAACATGGACACATTCTATAGCTATATATATCACCCTGCCACGTTAGTCATTGGAACGGGCATTTCTTTTCTAATTTTTATAGTTAGGATATACAATTTTGCAGCTAAAAATTTCCCTGCCCCTCCAAAAGTGTACTTCAAAATAACTAAGAAATTAAAAGGTTATTCACCTAATGAAATTTCTTATTTTTTCAAGAATCCTTTGGATTTATACAGTATTTTTATTGACACTAAATGGGGTGATAAAGAATTTACTGATGAAGAAAATAGAGGGTCAGGAAAATTGACCTTCTTATCATCTCACAGCTACTCAGTGCCAGCACCTCAACTCACCCTTAGACCAATGACTCCAAAAGCCAGTGTACTTTCCAGAAGTGTTCACACTTCAAAGGAAATAAAGATAAAACTGATCAACCTAATTTTTATAAGAAGTCTGAGGAAATCTTAGACTGCTTCATGTAAATTATGTTCACAGAGTCAACTGTGAATTTTGAAAATTTCCTCTGGGTCAAAGTTCATATACTCAGTAATTATTTATTGCAGGCCCACTGTGGGCCAGCACAGTTTCTAGTACCTGGACCCACCAACGAACAAAACCTTCAAAGAGCCCTGCTCTAAGCTGCAGGTATAAGGCGTTAAAACATTTTGCAAGTCTTGTTGTTATGGAAATGCTGTATTAGAGTTGTGAGGCATAGAGTACAAACTTAAGTCAATGAAAATATTTCCTGTCTTGCAAGATGATGGTTTGAAATTCTAGTGTGCTTCAGAATCATCCAGGAGTTGCTCCTGCAGATTCTTGAGCTCCTGGCCCGAAACATGATATGAGAATGTGTGGAGTGGAGCACAGGAATCTGCACTCATCTGCTAAAGCAAACAGCCCCAGGGACTCTGGTGAAGGAGTGAGTGCCTTGGACAGCACTAGGAGAATTATGGCGCCGGAAGATGATAGTGTAAACTCCTCCCCTTCTCCTTCAGCCTGTTCTTGTATTTGCTGATCATCTTCTCAGTCTTATTCTAAGCTTCTGAATATTTTTTTTTCTACTCACCTTCCTATTGCCCATTAGTCACTAGATTTTGTATACTGATTTTTTTTGTAAAAGATCGTAGACTCTGGACCCTGAGAGTCTGGGTTGGAATCCTGACTTTCTCACTTAGCTGTGTGACCTTGGGTGTGCTGTTTATCATCTCTGTGTCTCTTTTCCCCATCTGTAGAATGGAGATCATAATTCCATCAACCCAGAGCTCTGGTGTGGGTCCAATGAAGTAAAGTATATATGTTAAGTGTTTAGATATTTTAGCATTTTAGCAATACATTCAATAGAGTCATCAGAAAAATTCTACCTGGAAACTGAAATTCAAGAAAAGACCTAAAGGACGTGAGGGAGTGCGCAAGCCATGGGACTTTCAGCTGGAAAATGTCTTAGACCATTGGCCACCGTACATGGTCCACTAATGAGAAGGAACAGCTGAGAGGCCAGGGTGGCCTGAGTGAGCTGAGGGAAGGGGAGTAGATGGTGAGAACAGGGAGGTAGTGGGGGACAGATCGTGCTCGGCTTCACGGCTGTCGAGAGGACAGCGGTTTTGTCCAAGAGTAAGAAAGGAAGCTGCTGGAGGAGCAGGCACAGAGGTTAAGAGCCTGGGCTGTGAAGCCAGGATGTCAGGGTTTGAGCCCTGTCTCTGCTACTCACGAGTTTTGTGACTCTGACAACTGACTTGTCCTCCTTGTTCTTTGTCTTTAGTTGACAAAGTGCAGAGAGTGACAATACCTTCCATGAGGAGGTATTGTGAGAATTCGGTAAGTTAACACACAGCAAGAGCTTAGAACAGTGCCTGTGAATAGTAAGTGCCATATTAACTACGAGCTTCTTAATATGGAGGAGCTAAGGACGTGGAGAATCATGGATCAGAGCAAGAAGACCGTTAATCAGGGAGCTACTATGGGGATCCCCCTGAAAGACCTGGCTGCTGGTGGCTGAGGTTGCTAGAAGTGCCTGGATTCTGGATAGATTCAAAAGTATAGCCAACAGGGCTTACTTATGAGTTGAACATAATGCATGATAAGAAGAAAGGAGTGGGGGTTGACTGTGCTTTTTTTATAGCCAGAAAGACAAAGATATCATTCAGATGGGGAAGATGGCAGGAGGAGAAAGTCTGGAGAGAGAATCCGGCTGTTGGGTTTGAAATGCTGGTTAGGTCTACACATGGAGATAGATGTGTCAGTAAATACCTGTCAAATAGGAAGTCGGATACGTGAATCTAGAGTTTTAACAGACTACATAAGGAGGAGTAAAACCTGGCCCAATGTAAAAACCAAAATGATTGATGAATGAATAAGTGATCTCTCTCTTCTAATATCCTGTAATATTTATGGTATGTAAATCCATTTGAAACTTAATCATCCATTGCCTTCTAGCATAGCTTGACTGTTTAATTGAACTTCTAGATGTTTATTTACTTTACTATTCATATATATATATATATATTTTATATATGTGTGTGTGTGTGTGTGTATATGTATATATATTAATCTCAATGGTAGAGGGGAAACTCACACAGGTAGGAATTAAGTCTGCTTTCTCCTACAGTGGTGCCCTGCACAGTACCTTTTACATATTAGAAGCTGAATAGGTACCTATTACATTATTTGATACTTTTAAGCAGTTGACACCAAGATGAAAAGCTCAGGTGCCCACTAAACTCTTAATTGAAACGTCCATAACATAACGTCCAGTATGTTAAGGATGAAGAAAGCTGCCTAGATAAATGTAAGGGTTTGAGTGTTGATATTCTTCAGAAGGCTTTGGAACTAAAGAATTCATGTGGAAAGTTCTATCAAAGAGTCCTCACTCCTGCCGCCCAGGTTCTGAGTCTTCATGCCGAGATAAGCTTCAGGCTGACGTGAGTGGAGTCTGGCTCTCTAGTCCAAGAGGACAGACTGCTGCACATCAGCGTTAACTGCTGCAGGCCCTGGCATTTGCAAGAGATGCAGAATCCCAACATCTGAGTCCATTACAATGGACGATTAAAATGCAGTCAAGTTTAACTGGGAAAAAAGGTGACGAAACTCCTTCCAGGTTCTCATTCTAGTGGGAGAATTAACAACCACCTTTGTATAAATGTTTTCTTACTTCTTTTACATCATATTTTGTTAAAGATCTCAGATGCTATCTAAATTAATCTATGTAGATCTTCTATTTCTGGTTAATGGCTATTATTTCTTATGCCATTTATTCCAGAAGTTACCTTCTTTTTAAAGTCTTTTCATCCACCCCACCCCAACAAAAGAGTGCTTGTCTGGAGGTTAGAGGTGGCGCAACAGGAGAGAAAAGGCATGTCTCGGTCATGTTGAGGGTCTCACTCTGATTGTACGACCAGTTCCCGCACACCAGATTCTCAGGTCTCAACTCAACAGGGAAAAGTTATTTTAATTCACGAATGTTTGCAGATGTCTCTGAAATAGTAAAAACCATAAATTTTAAATTTGGGCCTGCCAAAGATCTAGTGTATATAGCAAGCCAAATATGGCTTTGTCTTGAATTGTGGTCAAGGACGGGAAATTAACAATAGCCCCAAATTGTGGTTAAGTCAGAGAAATGAACTCTCTTGGGGGAGTCACAGATGTTCACTTACATTAGAAACAGTATTTCAGAGTAAGGGATTGTAGTTACTGCCCTAAGGCTTGCACTACCCGTCATCCCGTAGTGCTCTAGAATTGGCTAAGTCCAGGGCTCTGATGAACTCTACGATATATGGGTCAAATCCCCCTGCATCTCTATAGCCACCAAACTAAGAATTATTTTCACAACTTAAAAGTTGTATTTAAAAAAAAAAAAGGAGGGAGATGGGTAAGAGAAAGATGCAGAGAGCATAGATATAGGCCATTAACCCTAAAATTCTGACCATTTATAGAAAATATTTCCTGACCCTGTCTTGTGAACGACATGGCTACAACCACAAAGGGAACAGTTTTGCTTTTCTTAATTTTAGAATATTATGGGGGTATGAATGTCTTTGTAGAGTTTCAGTCAAAGTTATAAGCTTGCCCATCACCCAACAGTGTGCACTGTATGCACCGGGTGTGAATTTACCCTCCTCCTCGCCAATCCACTGGATTTCCCATGAGTGTTATTTCCATATGTGCATATGGGTTAAGCAATGAGTTCTTTAACTTTGACCTCTACAATGTATACACTGTTGTCCTTAGGAAGGAAATTGGATTTCTCCCTCACCTGTTGTTCACTTGAGGATCTGATCTGTGTTCAGACCTATGTTCTGAACTGTTGTGATTTAATAATGAATTCTAGATTTAGAGATGGAAGAACCAGTATCAGAGTCTCAAGTATGTAACTTAAGAGCACAGATAAAATAAACATGCTGATTCGTTTCCCAAGTTTGCTAAGTGGAGACTATTATTTGTCCTGTCTGTTGGAAATAGAAGAGTATTTACGTTGTAAACTAATAAGTATTAGGCAGCAGTGGAGTCTTGCAGGTCAGCAGGCTAACTCCGAGTGCGAGAGAGCCCACATAGGCCACGTGTTGAGGCGAGTTCACTGTCTACTGGCTTTCCCACTCAGCAATCTGGGGAGGCCATTTACCTTAGGGTTTTACTGCATTTGTTCCCCAAAAATGTGGTGCAGTAAGTATGCCCCAAAGAGAGAGGCCAACAGGCTATTACCTGGCATCTGTTGGGTTTGCTTTCTGAGCCTCAACAAACCTCCACATGGAGGTGTCCCCTTGGAGAGGCACAATAATCCTTCCTCCTCAGATGCTCTGAGAACCTGGGAGAAGGAAGGAAGTTAAATGAAGGAAACAAATTATTTATGAAAATAATAAGTCCCTGTCTTTTTAACATACATATGAATAAAATCAGGACCAGAGAGGGATGGATCATGAAACTACTTCAAAGAATATAAAATGATCTCTCTTCTTATCCCAAAAATAAATATTACAAACTCATAAAACATTACTATGAAAGGATTTAACATGTTTTACCCAGTTTCATCTTTTTGAATGGATGTATGAAGAAAAAACAACTTCCAAACTCTCTAAATCTTGAGCTAATGTTTATATTTCATTTTAATGTAAAGTTGAACCTTAAATATACTAATACTGTAAGATTCCCCTGGGAAAGAAGTCCCCTGAGACGGAGTGTGTGCTTAAAAGGGCTGCTGTAGATGGCTGTGACATGGGACGTAAAAGCACAGAGAATATTTTTCCTTGCAGACTAGTTTTGATCTGAATCCTGGTGCCACAGAAAATGGACAAATGAATTGAATGGCTTCTCTCTAAGATTTAATTGAATGTGATCGGAAGGAAGCTTAGGAATTAGCAACATAAATCTTCCAGGAAAAGGCTTACTAAACTCAAATTACATCCTGTATCATCTCATGCAGATAATCTTGTATCTTCTTAATTCTCAAAATTATACTAAATTTATAAAGGATAAGCAACAAAGAAAAAAATGAAATCTAAAAAGAAGTCTAAAATATAAAACCCACACAGTAATAAAGCAGAATATCAGGTGTTGTATATGTCAAGGGGTAATAGAAATGTACACTCAATACAATGAGCCAACTCAACTATATACAGATATTGATACAGATAAGTATACATGAAAAAATACATAGGACATTCTACCCTTAGTAAATACAAGTGTTTGGGGTGAGCCCATAGTATGAAGATAAAAAAGGTTATATTACTAAGTAAAAAGATATAGCATATGGCTAGAAAAAGTATGGATTCCTGGGCAGAATAGCAAGATCCCATCTCTACCAAAAAAAGTCAAAAATTAGGCATCCACAGTGGTGTACATCTCTAGTCCCAACAACAGGGCAGACTAAGGCAGGGGGATGATTTAAGTTCAGGAGTTCAAGGCTACAGTGAGCTGTGATCTCACCACTGCACTCCAGCCTGGGCAACAGAGCAAGACCCTGTCTCAAAAGAGAGAGAGAGAGAGAGAGAGGAAAAGGAAACATGTGGACTTGAACATATAGAAACGTGTTATGCTTATTTTTTTTTTGTTTTTTTGCTTTCTAGAAAAGTGGGTTTTAGGATTATCCCCAAACACCAGGCTTCAATATAAAAATACCTTATGAAATTGAGGATAAAATGTATCTTTCGGCAAACCAAATATAAATTCAGTATTCCCGACGTGCTTCAAGTGTCTTCTGGATAGTTGTTTCATTCTCTCAGATTTCATTTTCATGGACCCACTTTACTTAGGGACTAAAGTTTAGAATTTTTTTCAAATTTGTTTCCCTAAATCTACTTTATTCTACTAGCATGTCTTTTGTTTCTTAATACCATGCCCAACAAATTCAGTATGTGTGCAGGGAATCTTCAGAGTTAGATTGTCTAAACAAAAGAAATTCAGTAGACAGCTAGAGACAGCATCTTGCATTTGACAAGCACCGAGGCCACTAGCCTCTGCCCCACTCTCCTGCAGTTTACAGTTAGGAGGCAGAACTCAGGCAAATATAAAATTACAATCATGATAAGTGCCTTGATGGGAGGCATATTCTACCTTCTCACTGCGTCCACTGAGTATCCAGCACCCTCAAAGCGGTCAGGGAAGGCCTACCCTGGGGCAGTGGCAATGGAGTTGGAATGACTAGGCGCTAAGAAGAAAGAGAACCACACGTGGGACAAAAAACTCATGACAAAATGCCACGTGCCAGTCCCGATTTTTATTATGTTGCCCATGTTAACAGTGAGAGTGTGCTGGTCTGAGTCCCTGGCAAAGCCCTTGCTGGCTGTGTGACCTCTGGGTCAATTATTTATAGTTCTATGCCTTGGCTCCCTGTGTGTGTAATGAGAATAACGATGATACATATTTGTATCAGTTTTCTGCTGCTGCTGTAACAAATGGCCACAAGCTTAGTTTTAAACAACTATTATTTTACAGTTCAAATAACACCCATTTATTATCTTACATTTCTGGAGGATAGAAATCCAAAGTGGACCCCATGGACTAAATTGGCAGGACTGCATTTCTTTACCGAGGCTGCAGGGGAGAATTGGGTTTCTTTGCTTTTCAGCTTCTACAGACTGTTCACATCCCTTGGTTTGTAGCCCGATTTCACTTTCAAAACCAACAGTGTGGCATCTTCAAAAGTTTTTCTGAATGTGACTCTTCTACCTCTCTCTCTTTTATTTATTTATTTTTATTTATTTATTGAGACCGAGTTTCACTCTGTCACCTTAGGTAGAGTGCTGTGGTGTCATAGCTCACAGCAACCTCAAACTCCTGGGTTCAAGTGATCCTCTTGCCTCCCCCTCCTGAGTAGCTGGAACTCCATGAGTGTGCCACCATGCCCACCTAGGTTTCTTTCTAGTTTTAGTGAAGACAGGGTCTCACTCTTGCTCGGGCTAGTCTTGAACACCTGAGATCAAGAAATCCACGTGCCTCAGCTTCCCAGAGTGCTAGGATTACAGGTGTGATACCGTCCTCCTTTGTAAGGACCCTGGTGATTGCATTGGGCCCTTGGAGGGTTTGGGATAGTCTTCCTGTCTCCAGGTTAGCTGATTAGTATCATTAATTTCATCTACAATCTTAATTCACCCCTGCAGTGTAAATAACATAGGCACCATTTCTGGGAACTAGGAGGTACACATTGTCAAAGGACTACTATTCTGCCTACCACAGTATCTTGTAGGGTTAAGGTTTTGATGGGTAAATACAAGTAACCAACCTGTAATAGTGGCTGGCACTTGATAACAATGCACTAAGTTTTAGCTATTGGTATTATTATTGATTTTCTTATCTTGTTGAAATTATGAAAATGTACAAATTTAATTTACTGCAAACAGTTCAGGGAAAGGAATTGAACTGCTCAACAGAGACTTAGTTTATGCCTCATAGAATTTGGGAAGTGGAAATTCAGGGGTTCTTATTGACACAAAAAGATTATTCGAAAAGTTCATTTGAGCTTCTTTTCTGTGTCATCCACTGATTTCCAATCTTCTGAAGTTTAACTTTTAGTTTCTTCTTATTTTCTTTTCATAGTTTATTAAAGGAATAACACATCTTTTCAGTTCTCCAAATTATGCCACATTTAGACAATATAAACAACAAAGGAACAATATACAAAATATTAAAGAAACATTTACAATTTAAAACCACCACAGCCATAAAGTAGAAAATCAGATGGGGGGGGGGAATGTATTTTAAATTCAGTAGATACCATTGAAATTATTAATTTAGAGATGGAGAATTAATTGTATCTTATTTATCTTTATTTGACTCTTTAAAACTTACATAGCTTTAAAGTTATTTCAGCGTTTTCTGATGTAAGTAGCTTTTCACAGGTTTGTAACCATGAAGAAACTTAAGAATTCAAAATTACAGAATATCAATTCCTCTAGAAATAGGTACTCAATAAAAGGTTTGACGTGTGAACGACGTAAGCCACAGCTTATGGGCCATAAACACATAAAGTAGGAATCTGTGAAGTGGCAGGAAAATGGATTCGTTTTGTAAATGATCAGCCCTCTTGACAGCGGTGTCTCTGTTTAATCCCTTTTTTGCTTTCGTACACTTTATGAGAGCTGATTGAGTAACCCACCAATTATCTTAAAATTCTGTTTTATAAGTTGGAGAAAGTAAAGATGGAAATAATGTCGAAAAATAATAGCTCTTTAGTGAGCGTTCCCAGCGACTTAGCAGGCACTTTGCTAAGAGCTTTGCATGGGTATCTTTTGTTACCACAACAACCACTGGGAGAAATTGCTTTTCTTATTCCCATGTCTCTGAGGAAGAAAAGCATACAGAGAAGCTTTGACCGACCGAAATATAATCTAAGTCACAGATGTGATTTTAAACTTCTAGAAGCCATATTTTTAAAAGGTTAAGGAAAAGGTGTAATTAACTTTTAATACTATATTTTACTTAACCCTGTATCATCCAAGCTATTATCATTTTGGCAATGTAATCAATATCAAAATGATTAAGATACAGTATCTCACACTCTTTTTTTTCATACCACATCTGCAACATTCCGTGGGCATCTATACTTACAACACATTTCAATTTGGACACTAAGTTTTTTTATTTACATTTTATTTTATGGTTTCAGGTTCATTGAGGGTACAAAGAATTAGGTTACACCGTTTGCCGTTGTTAGCTAAAGTCTCTCTTATAATTGTGTCCTACCCCCAAGAGGTGTGCAGTACAGCATAACCCTCCAGACCCCCTCCGTAAGTTTTTAATCACAAATATCTGTTTGATATTTAGATTTTATAAAATTTGTACTTGAAAGGGTAAACTCGCATACCTAAGTTTTTCCAAAACTTGTTAAATATTTTTCAAGAACTGGTTCTTAAAGTTAAATAAAAATGAACTGAAATAAAACAAACTTAAAAACTTAATTCCTTGGTCACACTAACCACATTTCAAATGTTTAATGACCACCTACGGCAGGTGGCTGCTGTATTGCACAGAACAGGTACAGTGGTTAGTAAATTCATCCAAAGTTACCCAACCAGTGTGGGTCTTGGCAAACCTCTACCTGCCAACCTCCCTGCAGCCCAGCCACACCCACCTGCTTCTCTGCACACACATCCCTGCTGCAGAGCAGCCAAGCTGCCCCCACCTCCCTTCCACCTACCTCCTCTCCTCTCTAGCTGCCACGCCCACTTCTCATTTCAATCACTTCCCCTCCCTCCTGTAACCTGGCCACACCCACCTGTGCCACTCCACTCCCCTCCCCTCCTCCATGGACACCTGACAGTGCCCCCCTCTCCACTGTACCTTCCTGCCATCCCTGTCTCTGTTGACTCAGGCCCAGGATACCTTGCAGTGGCATTTATCTGGTCAAGAGCCATCCGGTATTGGAGGGTGTTTGGTGTTTTTCTTTGAAATACATAGTTGTCAATATAGATTACGTAAAGCCACAAAATGTTAAGAATTTGGGATTATTTAAACCAATTATCTCTTTGAAAGGCAAAATCCAGGGCCCAAGCCACAAAGTGATATATCTCAAAGTCATGAGAACCACATTCTCCTTAACTGCAAACAATTCTCTTCTCTTAATCCAGAGGTAATGAGTCAGTTTCAAAGTCTGTGCCCAATCCTACTGAAACTACACAGAGGCTAACTGCAAAATAATCTGTCCACAGCATAGCACATCATTCTAGGGTCTCAATCTCTTAGAGGAATAAATCCATTTAGAGATCAAAGCCAATCCCTTCCTTGGATTTTTAAAAAAGACTCTGGCTCCAAACTACTTTCTTGACGTTTTCTTTAAGGTTTAAGCACAAAGATAGTGAGTCCGAGTTAATTCGTAAAGTAACCAGTGAGAAAGCAGATCTGCAGAGGTGCAGATGCAAGTATGGGGGTGCCATGGGTCCCGTGATGGCTGCAACAAAGGGGGGGGGATCACCTTTTTGTAATCTCATCAGATTAAAGGGTTCATTTTCAGAACAGACATCTCTGTCAGTTTACAGAACTCTGAATTCCAAATGCTGTTCTGTAACAGAAACAGAATGGTATAATGACATCACCTGGGTATGGCTATCAAGCTTGCTGTGCCACTGGAGAAACACAGGACTTTGGAATAGTTCCTTGAGTTCTCTGAACCTCAGCGTCCTGACTTACAGCCTGGTAGTGATTCCTCACAATGCAGTTGCTGACCTCAAGGGAAACTGAGGAAGAGCTTCCAGCACTTTCCTCATTCAAGATCACGTTTCCCTTTTATCCATAAAATAAACAAAAACCCCTGCCGCCCACCCGCGTCACAAAAATTACAGTAAAGACTTCTATAAGCAAAAACATACTGTGTTTGTTATTCTGGGTTAATTTTAAGGACACATTTTGGTACACATGGCTGTGCCTCAGTTTTCCACTGATAAGGAAACTAGAATATGAAGTAGGCGATTCAGCTAGTGAACTGATGTTATTCAAAAAAGGGACGCAGTGAAAAAGCCCAAGTGAATCAGACATGGCCCAACTGAAAGCCGTTGGAAGAATGCCACCGGAGTGGACCAACAGGCAGAGACAAGGACCAAGGATGAAGACAGATGTGGGCAAGGAAGGGACTCACTGAGCAGGGCGAGAACCGAAGTGTGAAACCAAAGCGGCCTGTGGTTGTTACAGAGGACTTACTACGGCTCGCTTTAAAGCCAGTCTGCTTTTGCACCTGGCTTTAAAACAATGTGACATTTCCGTCTGTATCATTCCTCCACTCCGGGCTTTATTTCCTTAAGGATGTCTATTCTTTCACAGTGGCTACCATATTTGGTCCCATTTTTATCCAAGCTATTGAAGAAGAATGCTGATGGCTTTTGAGATAAAGATTGCGTGCACCCATTTCTTTGACGTAGCTCTGAAAGTTGAGTAAGGCGTGGCAGATCCGTGATTAAGGGATCCAGGGCAGTCTCGCATCTTCTGGGGCTAACGCGAAAGACGTCGGAGGCTTTTGTTTTGACTGACAGGCAAAGGAACCAGTGAACAGTCCCCAAAGTGGGTTTGCAAAGAAGTGAGGACTCAAAGTACGAATATGACTTTCTTTTGCACAGCTATAACAAAAAAGAAATTATAAGTTCATCACAAAACAGTAAGGTCCTTTGGAATTACCTCACTTCACCTTCAGAAGCTTTTCCTGTCTGTTCTTAGGGAAAGGGCATTTTGCTACAGATGTGATTGGGGTCTGTAGAGGCCTTCATGACTTGAGATGACTTCGTTAAGGATGGAGAGAGAAAGGAGAAACGGGCCTTGGAGTGATGTCATCGCTACTCAGTGAACCTTACCAGGAGTATCTGTTCCTGCCATTTGACAGAGGATCGTGGCTCTTTCACATTTTTCGCACAACTGCACATTTTAAAATTTTCCTTGGCAAAACAAAGAGCCCAGTCTCAAACTGAGAGCATCAAGTAGTAGAGAAATCACAGATGGACAGCTTTTTCCTGGGGTTCAGAAAAGACACAGTGCCTCTCTGCAGCCCTCACTGCCGGCATTGGGAAAGCCCTTCTGTGAGTTCCGTGTCTGTTGGGCTGACGTTTGTGCGATAGTTCTATGAGCATGGGTCTCTCTTTCTGTGGTTGGTTGTTTTGCAGCAATTAAAGAAACCTTCAAACCTTGTGTTGCCTTTAAATATTCAGTCCCGTTTACATCCATACATGCACCACAAGTGTTGCCTTGTGCACATACCAGGTAGCTGTGGAGTGGGGTAAAGACTTGGCTAAGATATTACGTTCATAAGCCAGCTAAACAGAGTACGTATGGAAAAAGTAATCTCCCACCCCAGTTAGCCAATTTTAGAGCCATCAGAAGGTAAAGGCAGTGGAAGCAGAATTTTGGATTTAGAATTTATAAATCCTAGGAGATACCATCTCGTGTAATCACTCACCATGTGGTGGTAAATACCAGATTGTCACCATTTTATAGAGAATTCCAAATACCAAATGCTCAATGCCAAGTGGATGAAAAGAAGCAAGGTCACATCATCCTTGAGAAATCAGGAATGGGGGTTGGGGTGGGGTGTTCCAGATGAGAGCAGCTGAGTGGAGTTGAGCTCGGCGCTCACACCTGCCCTGAAAAACTCCTAGCAAAGAAGTGCTCCCTCAATTCTGCCTGGCCTGGGATTTTCTCCTGCTTAAACTCATATTCCCTGTGGTTTTATGAATCAAAAGCTTAAGCTGTTCTGAGTTCCCAGCGGTTATTTTCTGGCGCTCTTTTTTAAATACCACGTGGGAATTATTTCCGTCGGTATAAACACTGAGGTATCATTTTCCCGTGGCTTTCTCCTTGCCGTCTTCACGCGTCCTTGATTTCCCAGCAAGGGCTTCCCTTCACGTGCCTACTCACGGTTCCAATTTAACGTTGTTTTGTTTTCCCAGTGGTTACCTCACTCCACATTCAGAAGTTTAGATTCAGATATCTGACTTCAAAATTCAGCTGGTGATTTCCATTTAGATGTTTTCCCAAAACATACCATAAATAGGCATTGAAAAACCACGGTTTCAGAAGTGTAAAAAACCAAGACAGGATAAGGCCTCTCCATTTTCTTTTGTATATTTTTTTAAATTGTAGTGGGAGTAGATGCTCTGTAAAAAAATGGAAATACTCTGTATTGGTGCAAGATAAAAAGTGAAAATATCTGAGGTCATTTTTCTTAATTCTCCTCCAGAGATTCCCACACTTTCCTCAGATCCCTGAAGGGCACCGTTATTAATACCTAGGAATGGGTAGGGTGTGTTTACTTTTTCTTTCACAGAATAGATTTACATGACACTTCACATGTGACTCACCAGGAAAAGGTCTTTTTAGTAACAAAATGAAGCATGATCTGTGTTGGGGTCCACATGGACACAGAGCCAGTTTGGGGCTTGATTTCCTACTGTAATTGGGCAGGGAGGCCTCTTATTGTCACTGATGTGACATACTTTTTGTCATAGTCACCAAATAAAATGGAAACTTCAGGCTGATTATGAAATGTTATTTTGGATATGACCTACCCCAACGCCAATCCATCAGGAGGCAAAAACTGAAATTTTTACTTATTGTGGAGTTCCTCAAGCCATATGAAGGCAAACTTCTTAATCCTTAGTAAGACTAGAGGGAGGTGGGACTCTTCCTGTTTGATCCTGGTGTCCCATGCCCAATGGGAAGGATCATTTCATGGGAGCTCTTAGTTGTTTTGAGCACCAACAGTATTTAGACCTATGGGTTTCCAAAGATGTGTATAATTCTTGACTCTTTCAGCACTGACATGGTTAAATGTGAACCTCTACTTTATTTATTTAATTTGGGGTTTTTTTGAGACAGAGTTACACTATGTCACCCTCTGTAGAGTGCTGTAGTATCACAGTTCACAGCAACCTCAAACTCTTGGGCTTAAGCAATTCTCTTGTCTCAGCCTCCCAAGTAGCTGGGAGTACAGGCACCTGCCACAATGCCGGCTATTTTTTTGTTGCAGTTGTCATTGTTGTTTAGCTAGCCCTGGCTGGGCTCCAACCCACCAGCCTCAGTGCATATGGCTGGCACTGTAACCACTGTGCTACGGGTGCTAAGCCTGCCTCTACTTTTTTAAACCTGAATATCGTGAGTGATAAACATGCATGATCTGGTGTTGAATGGTTTATACATGTTTCTTAACAGCCTCAATACACACAAAATATAATCAGTCATAAAGCCAACAAGTGCAAAGGTCTCGGTCAAAGAAACTTACATAGACCATTACACTCTGTCACCTTTAGCATTTTTTCTGCATCTTAAAATGAGAATTTTTCTTTCTCTGGGATGTTGCATGAAAACTATTCAGATTTAAGGACTGTGTGATCAGTTACAAGATTCCCATGTCAGAGGTAGCAGTCTTACTGACTTCCAGAAGGAGGAAGTAAAGACTGAAGAGTTCTATGAATTAATAGTAAAGCACACATCTCCCCTTTGTTGCTCTGGGAATTACACTATGGAATTTACATTTGCATACAAGCAGAAAGTATTATGTGAAGCTCAACAGAACACATGGCATTTGGTGATGGTTAGTTGTGTATTCAAAACAGCATGTGTTACAGCCTGCTAAGGCAGAGAAGCCAGGGTTCTAACAGATATGGTTCTATCCCTACAGTGAGAGTAAGGCAGACACAGAGGGCTGCAACTGGGGTCACCACTCAGCTACACTTTTCTAGTCCCATGTAATGTTGGGGTATTAAGAATATGCAAGACCTCAGAAAGTCTTTCAAAACAATTTGAAGGGAAAGAGGGCTGAGAGTAGAATTATATATCATCTATGTTATATATATATAGGCTGAGCACTTTATAATGTTTGCCAAATATCTCAAGGCGTCTGAGAGTCTGTTGTGCCTACTTGCATTTTTATAGGGTAATGTTAATCAATTAGCTCAATTCTGCTATAGATAGTATTTACAGCAATGTGATTAATAATACATTCCAACTTCCAAATGTAGCATTTTTTTTGGCACTTAAACATACCTCTTCAAAAAGTATTTTTATATGAGACACATCATTGAATCATAATTTATTTCCCTGAAAGAAATCCTATAAGGAGAAAAACAAAACGTTTTCCTGGATGCCTGCTAGCCCCTCCTACTAAAATGGGGACAATTCAAGTTTCTTCATTAAACATTCAAATAAATTCTCAAGAAACAGTATTTGAGGTTTTAGAGTTGAATATGCCATATGGAAGTTTTTAGGGAAGCCAGTTAAATTATTATAATTGCACAGCACCTACTCTGTTCAAGTTCTGAAATCTAGCTCTCTAAAGGATAAGATGGCAATTAGGTGACTAGTTGTGTATCTAAGAAGATGTCACAGTATTAAGGCAATGGGCCTGTTTTAGGTGCATACTTTCTTAAGAGGAAAAAGGGTAATTTTCACAAGAGAAACACAGAGAAAGTACCCTCAGATTTCAGTAGAGGGATGAGGAAGACAAAAGTCCATCCAAGGAGGGTCGGATTATGGATTATATACAGAATCATACCAAGAGATGAGAACAGAAAAGTTAAGTGCAGACAGTCTTGGGTCTGTGATTAACCTGGACGTTGACCTCACCATAAGGAATGCCTGAACTCACCATAATGGTCCCCAAGACCAAAGGCTGCAGTCAGCGTCCTCTATGTTTCCTGCATGCCCAGAGCCACTCCCTCTCGGACACAACAAGAAATTTGGACACTTTCAGGATTATCACTAAGCCTCTGTGAATTTTTCACCAAATGTGAAGTTAAAGTACTCCCCAAGGAATAGCCTATTTATCCACATAAAAAAGTTGAATGCTTATGTTCTTTGAAAAAGTGCATCATCAAATGCAGAATATAACTGTTCTCTAAAATCAACCCTATTAATTACTAATATCTTTGAAAGTAATTAAAAAGCTGATCAATAAGAGCTCTTACCTTGCTTCAAAAGAGTTTCTCTTATCTGATGTGGTGCTATTGATTTAAACCACCAAGGAGAAGCATTTTTGCTATGGACACATACACTAGAAATACCTGGGTAATACGTGGGCATCACATTAACCTGCGTCTCTACCCTCAGCCATCCTGAGTCATTCCCTCTCCTGATCTTGTATCCTTGAAATATGGGTTTGTGTAACAGAGATGTTCTCCCTGTCTGAAAACATAATGGCTGAAGGGTGAAGAAAAAGGAAAAAATTGTGTATGGGCAGGGGGGGTTCTGCAACTTTGAGGGCATATTGCCAAAAGGAAAAATGTAAACTTTATGACATTCAAGATCAGTAATCATCTTCTCTTAGAAATATTTAAAGGCTAGTACTTAAAACTATTTGGAAAAATCATTATTTTATTTCTGGCCCATTCCTAAGGTTCATAAATTAGCCTTCGATAAGGAATTACTAATGAATAAGGTGGAATCCATTTCAAAGAGGTTTGTTATTTTAAGATCAAGCTATGTTAAAGATTTGTTTGCATTTAGAAAATGAACAACCCATTAAATTTTGACTGGCTATCAAATATATTTTATTATTGTAGCAACTTATCATTGAAATTGTTGTTATAATTCACTGTAAATTCTAGGACCTGTTTTTTTTATTACATTTATCTAAGCACAAACACTCATCTAAATTTTACCAGGGAAAACTCACACAAGAAGTTTCATCTGCAGTAAAACTCTATAGCATGTATTTTAGCTCCTCTTTCAGATGAAAGATTTTAAATAAACATTTAAAAAATATCATATACAGAAAATGGCTTTTTTATAAAAATATGAATTTTTAAACTAATTGGAAAGCACTATGATTCTAGCCCGAGGAGTCTTTATGCCCCTGAGACTCGTGGAGTTGGACCCCACACCTCCAAACATGCATCTCCAGTGCCTCCTCCTTCATGAACCTTCTCTGCCCTATTTTGCTCTGTTCTGCAGTGAATGTGATGATGTAATCACCCCACTATTATTTGCACACCAAGCCTTTCTTTCCAGACATTATCGAACAAATATTGTTTGTTAAGAGAGACAGATATCTTTAGAGCCAAATCGTTCTTTTCCTACATGTAAGTCCAATCTTATTAAATTTTATTCCAAGAGGTTTACATCTAAGCCTGGGCACTTGGTAGTGTTCACTATTCATTATTTATAAAAGTAATCTGAGAAAAATGGGCTGGAAACTTCACTGGAGAATTTCAGAAATTCACCTTAACTTTGACTTTCCCCCTTCTCAGCCCTCCTGTTGGTATTTTTTTTGCTTCTGCTGGCATCCTTACTGAAATTAAAAGGTCCTGTTCTACACTTAGACTTACTCAAAACCTTCCACTAGTTGTCTTTCATGTTGACACAAAGTTGGGGCAACGTCAGGTTCTCACTGACATTTTTCGTCTATTTCATGATCATGTACATTCGTCATCCATTTTTCTCTTGCAACAGGCAGAATTTGATGTACAGTCCAACTCACTAGTGGAACAGGGAAGCTAAGCTTTAAAGCATTTGCGATTTATGACAATAGATCTCAGCAACAAATCATCATATTGGGATTATACTACTGGGAAGGGTTAAAGTCATGTGGTTTCATGGCGAGAACAAAAAAGCTGGAAAGGTGCTTGACTCAAAGATTGGTTAGGTGCACTGAGGGGTGACTCATTGTCTGCCATCGCCCATCCCAGCATGAAAACCCTGATGTGACAATGGTGGAATAGCAAGAAAAAAATGGCATTGGTGACTGTGAGGGAAGCTTTCTGGGATTAATCCATGACTAAGTCATCTCCTCTGATGTTAGCAGGAGAAATGACAATACAGCTGTGCAGCTGCTACGATACAGCTCTATAGTTGCTATGATACAGCTGCGCAGTTGCTATGCTACAGCTCTATAGTTGCTACAATACAGCTGTGCAGTTGCTATGATACAGCTCTATACAGCAGCTCTATAGTTGCTATGATACAGCTGCGCAGTTGCTATGCTACAGCTCTTTAGTTGCTACAATACAGCTGTGCAGCTGCTACGATACAGCTCTATAGTTGCTATGATACAGCTCTATAGTTGCTATGATACAGCTGTGCAGTTGCTACGATACAGCTGTGCAGTTGCTAGCCATTGTGAGCTATGACTGGATCCTCTCTTGACCACTTTTCAAAGTTTTTTAAAAAATAATGCAGCCATAGTATGTCTGGAAATACTTCCATAAAGTCATTAAAATTATTTAAAAGACTTCCGTAGTCTTTCATCATTCCCATCTTGTTACCAGTGGAGGGACTCCGCATGAGGAAAGGAGAATAGTGTTCCCTTAGTGTTTCAAGGATAAATGGAGAGAAGAAATAAAAACGTGTGTTAAGCTTACGTAGTTGTACTCTCATAACATACTAGGGTCTTAGAGCCAGGTGTTTTAGAGATCATTTATAATTTGTTGTCCATATTTGATGGAAAGATGAAAATGATCAACTCAAGCACATTTCTAAAAATGTATGTGAGGAGCATTTCATTTTATGGATAAATCACTTGGTAACATTACCATAAGTAACACTGCATGTTAAAGCTCTGATAATCTTTTTCTTATTCTTAATACAAAACTGGAATTTGCAAAATTGTTTATTTCATCTTTGAAACAAATATCACCTCTTAGAGGTTTTGCTAAACATCATGTTCTCATAATTAACATGTAGAACCGTGCCGTTAATTGCTACATCTGTTTCTCATATGAGCTGACTCTGCAGCTCTTGTGAGAAAATGGTTTTTATTTTTAAAAATTAAAGAAGAAATGTAGTGGAGTGCCGGGTGTGGTGGCTCACAGTTGTAATCCTAGCACTCAGGGAGGCCCAGCAGGTGGATTGCTTGAGCTCATGAGTTCAAGACCAGTCTGAACAAAAGTAAGAACCCCATCTCTACTAAAAATAGAAAAACTGAGGCGAGAGGCTCTTGAGCCCAAGAATTGGAGGTTGCTGTGAGCCATGACACCACGGCACTCTACCCAAGGTGATAGCTTAAGACTCTTATCTCCAAAAAAAGAAAGAAAGAAATTTAGTGGAGTATAATGCTTTCTATGACTTAATAAACGAAATACCCTCTTGTCCCTGTGTTTAAGGAGGTGACATTCTGGTCAGACATGTTAGAACAGAAACACAATTTTATTACTCCACTCAAAATATTAGCATATTCAGGAAATCCTCACAAGTAAATGACTGGTCTAGTATAGCTCTTTATTAACTGCAAATTTATTCTCAATAGCAGTCCCTAGGATTTTTTGTCTAATGCAGAGGGATGAGATCAGGCTTCAACTGTCATCCCAGTTACCATAGTTTTACCAAAAGACAGGATCTTGAGTGTGACTTTAAGTTAAGGGTCTCAAACTCAAACATCTATAGAGCATGAAGGGAAGTGAGTGAGGTGAGCTAGACAAAGAGACAAAAATGTGGCAGTCGGGACAGCAAACCAGGACGAGTAGGACCCATGAAGGTCTGTGGCCAATGCTCAGCCTGGGCAAGAGTATCCACGTCAAAAAGTGGGATCAGAATGATCTGATCTTGAATTTTCCAAAGCAGGCTAGTAACCAGGGCTTTGAATGTAAAAATCTCTCAATTTTTAAATGCTGGCAAAAAAATTCAAATATTTTAAGGCATTTTTGGCAGAAAAACTACAACTATTGAGTTCTAGGCTGCCTAATAGTCACTTCTTTTAAATTTTTCATTAGAGTTTCATTTGACTCGGTTCTCCAACTTCAAGGAGCCAGTGAGAACTATACTACCTACAATGTATCTCAATATGTTTGGCTGAGTGGGAAATGATTTTGATGTTTATGTAAATGTCAGTTTGAGGATTATATTTTAACTTCTAGAAAAGTGCGTTCTGCCTCCTATTTCAGAAAGATTTCCACAGGTATAATTGGGTAACAAGTCAGCCTATCTTCTTGAATATAAAACAATAAAAGTTGATTGTAGTCATTTCTGGTGCTGAATTTAATTTTCAGCAACATAATACAAGTAGAAGATGTGGATACTAATGTATCAAAAACAACAAATCTTTTAGAAATATGTTTACCAACCAGAGCAGAGATATTACTAAGATCGAAGAGCAGAATTGGAGAGTGGACTCTGATGTTCCATACTATCCCCGGAACTAGGTCATGAATTATTTTCCATGTTGACTACAGGGCTTATTTAGTGCTCACTATACAACCATGAAAATCTATTCATGGCTCATCCTGAGGGTTCACAGAAGTTTGAGAAACCCAAAGCCACATACCTAAGTGGATGTCGCCTTTTGTCCAATCTGAGCTAATCACTTGGAGCATTCATGTATTTCTGTAACTGCTGTGCACAAGTGTTTTGGTCATAGTGCTATGGAGAGTCACTCCAGGGAGAGATGGGTGATTGATGGGGTTCACTCTGGGAAAGGAGGAGAGGTCTCGCCCTGAAGCCCGACAGTGCACCACTCGCCCTCATCTCCCCGTGTTAGCACCACGGCACCCTGGCATCTACTCTCATGCAGACTTTGCTATTTCATCCCATGAACTCCTGAAATTCCTCACTACCCTGAAGAATGTGCCTCTTTCATCTTCTTTTGCTAAAATAGTTTAAATTCTGTCTTACCAGATCTCTCGCTATGTGTGACAGTTGCAGAGGCCACTTCCCAAACTATGTCACGCAGAATAAGTGCCCCCTAAGAAAAAGCAGCTGGGCAAAAAAAAGTGTGAAAATAATGCCCACAACACACCCCTGGAGGGACCTGCACGTCTCATTGGGAACTTACAGCTCGAGGAATTCTGCAGCGAGAAGGCTGGTTTAGCATAGTTTGACCCAGCACTTGCTTGTCGAGTTCCGTTACCATCGTAAATCTCTGATTTGTAATCCTGAATAACACACAGTGAAACTCTGAAATACAGCTGGGGAAATGCTGACATGGACAAGAGAGGATGCTACTCAAAGCCTCTGAGTTGGGAATGACATGATCAAACCTGTCTTCAGAAAGGAAATGCTATCATGGAAAGGGTGATTAAAATACATAGGCTGGGCCCAGTGGCTTACACCTGTAATTCTCCCATTTGGGGAGGCAAGGCAGCAGTATTGCTTGAGGCCAGGAGTTCAAGACCAGCCCAGGCAGCATAGCAAGACCCCCACCCACCCACCCCGTTGCTACTAATATTCAAAACATAAAATATATAATCGGTATCATTTAGTTATGGTTATTCCCACAAGAGATAAGAAAAATTGAAAATGAATAGTAAAGTTCTCAATTTTATCACTTAGGCAGATGATGAAGTTATTAACATGATGATAAAGTCCCCTGAAATGTATTTGGAAGGAAAGGGAATGGGCTTTTTGTTGGAGAAGAGCGTAAGTAAGAAAAGATATTGAGATTTCATGTATTTGAGTTTTAGTTCTCTCTAATGCCAACTTCCCATTGTAACACTTGCCAGACCATCACCTCTAAGCTCTGTACAGGCAAAGAAGTTATTTTCCTTTTCTGGTTAGCCTAAATATTTAGCACACTATCCTGACCCATTTACAATGTAAACAAACAAATGGTTTGGGTCTATCTCTTGGGTATCTTTGAATATACCTATTTGCAACCATTTGTTTGTTTACATTGTAAATGGGTAAGGAAGTTTCAAAAAGAAAGTGACCTCAGCTAAGTCAAGAAGAATAAAGAGTGTGGGTGCTGGTGGGGTGTGGCCGGGCAGACGGGCTGCAGAGCTGAACAGCAGGCCTTTACAGAAAGAAGCAGGACACTGGTGACAGTAAATTAATACCACACAGCATTCAGGACACGGTCACTGGTGTAAATCAGAGCTGTTTTCTCCCCTCATGTCAGTCCTCTCGGGGCTCATGTTCAGAGAAAAGTCCCATCTAGCTGGTCAAGTCAGATCAGAGCACCTTGTGTGTGATGCTGGAAGGTGGAGATGATCCCCACCACGCACAATGGTCACAAGAAGAAAGAGTTGTATGCATCAGACCCACATGTCAGAGCTTTTCTAGAAAGACTTAGCCTTGGCAATGGCCACATGAAATCAGCCCAAAGAGGAGAGTGGGACAAAGGCATTTTTTAAAGGATTGGTTTCTCAGAGTTGTGTTCTGCTTTCTAGCTACACTCAAGGCAAAAGTAATGATATGTTAAAAAAAAATAACCTGAGTATTTATATTTAACCAAAATATTATCACTGAATTAAGTGGGTGTGAAAACAGTGCCAAATTTCTCTTCCATGCTCTGCTTATAAACCACGTCAAGGGCAAAGTCATCTAGAGAGAAGGCACAGCTGTTTACTTCTGAAATGAAATCTAGCTGAGCAGGGGGAATGACAGACAGGCAGCATCTTTGGGGTGCACCATCTGGACTCAGTGTGGAAAAAGAGGGGCCCTGATTTAAAACCATCTTCCCTCTGTTGTTGGCACTGACGTTAAAAAAGAAAAGAGGAAAGGCTTATTTTCTCGGCCCCATCACATGAAAATTGGATGATACAAGTTATTTTATTTAAAAACACAAAAAGCTAGATTTTTAGAGATATAAAAGTCTTTAGGTCAAAGCCCAGAGGGGTTACTGTTGTGCCCCAGGTCACTCAGCCCTCAGTGAAAGAACTGATTGTTGAATGTCGTCCTCCTGAGACCACTGAGAGTTCTTCTCACTTGCAAACACTGCTTAAGAGAAAAAAAAGAACAGCTTACCCAGGGCAGTCCTCACTCAGTAATTATGGGCCCTCACAGAGAAGAAATAAACACAAATTCAAGACTTGTTTCTGGAAATATATTCCTTAATGCCAACCAAAGCAAGAGGGATACCAATTTTAAATGCAGCCAACGATTTTTTGATGCAATCTAAGTAACAGATCTCCTTCCCAATCTATGATACCCTTGCAAAAGAGAGCAAAGCCAGATTAAATATCTCCTTGTCAATGTGCTTTAATACCTTTCAGTGGCCTTGGAAAGTTGTGGAAAGGAAGGGGGGGGGGAGGAGGGAAGAAGAAAGTGCCCTGCTCTTTTCTCCTGAGCACAACATCAACTTGGTCATTATAACGTTGGTATTTGCAGGATGCCAGTAGGAGCAAAGTGTAGACATAAAGATGATACTGTTTACTGTTCTGGAAATTTGCAGTCCTGCTTAGGTTGAAAAGTAACCATGAAAAGATTTTTTAAAACAGAAAAAAAGCATATGATATTGGTTAAAACTTGGCTTTCTTAACTTCCTTGGCATTTGAGTCTTGGGGAGGGGATGAAGGGAGATGACAGAAATAGGATAATTGGAACCTTTTGTAGTTATGCACAGAGGGGATTTAAAAATGAAATAACCAGTGTTGCCAGACACAACGAGCACAAAGAGGTCAGTTGTGGAAGGAGTGAGTGTGCGGGGAGGGAGGGGCTCCTAACCTATTTATCCATCTCCAAGCCAAGCGGGGCTGCTGGCCACTCCCTCCATGGTCGGAAGGTCCTATCTCTTTCACTGCCACTTTCAAAGCAGCTGGTGCCTTTTTTATGCCCCTCCCTTCCTCCTCCTAATGCTCAGTGCATGAAAAGCTAGGGCCATCCTGTACCCCCCCAAACACACACTGTAGCATTTCAGCTTAAGACCACCTCCGGGACAGAATTCCCTCAGAGACAGACAAACTCACAGCTAACACCTACTGACCATTTTACGATAGCCCAGGCACTGCACTAAACAATTTGCAAGTATTTTCCTAGTAAGCCTCACAACAAATAATGAGGTGGCTACTATGGTTATCCACATTTTATAAATGAGGAAACTCAAGTTCAGAGAGGTTTGGTTACTTGCCCGGAGGCACCCAGCAGGTCAAGTGGGAAGGCCAGGAATCAATTGCAAACCCTCTGAGCCCAGCACCGTGCTCTACCCCACAATGGCAAACAGCACACTCCCAACTTCATCCTTGAAATATGGGCCTCCATTCCAAATTCCATGGGGCTTTGCCTAGGTAACCAGTTGCCTCTTCCGAGATGTCATTCCAGGCTACTGAGAATTATAATGGCTTTGGACATTTTCCAGGCAAGTGAAGCAATGGCTGCATTTTAATAGAGACAGCCTAGAATAGAAACAGCCCAGAAACAGAAACCTAGACTCACATAGACACTAATCCAAATACTGGCATTTTGAAGCAAATGGAGAAGTGAGAGAGGGCAGTGAGTTGGAGATGGCTGAGCCTGAGGTTCTTCCAAGCAAGTCAGCTCAGCTTTAGGGGTGCTAACCCTGATTTGATAAGAAACCGCCATCATCAGCCAGGCGTTCCTAGCCCTGAAAGCTTCCATTGAGGAAATGCTGCATTAGACCAGGGCAAGGGATTTTACCCTGCTCGGGACACCCCCACCTCTGCCACAGCAGACAATCCGGGCCAAGGTGTCACAGTGCCGAGTTTGAGAACACCTGATTTAGACAACATAGGGAGGGACATGCAAATGTGACCAGGTTCATAAAAGTCCAAGCACAGAAATGGCCAATGAAGAGGAAATGATGTGAAATCAAGGTGGGTGGGGCAGGTGGAAGGGGGAGTGGGGTGGCGTTCCGCGCAGTGCCGGACACGCAGAGTGAGCCACCCAGTTAGTTAATGCCACCTGATTGAGTGCATGTCAGGAAAAGAGAATATTAGATTTTGTAAATGAGACCTCCATCCATTCTAAGGGATAGTTAGCACTGGGAGGCGGTGCCCAGAGGGCACTGCTGCTTGACTTTCTGCCCAGGAAAACTGCTAAGTGGACCAGTTTCTGAGTCGCCGTTCCTCAGTGTAGTTGGCAGAGTGTCTTTGGTGAAGTCACCTGGACGCTGTGTTTTCCAAAGCCAGATTACTGAGCCCGCATCAGCCCTACCACAGTCCTGGCCCAGAAATCCATACTTTTAACAACCTTCTTACACACACTGAGAACCTCTGCTCTTGGGATTATTTGTATGATGGTGGCTGTCAAAACTCTACTGTGATGCAGGCCACAGTGACTCAAGTCCTGCTCCAGCTTGACCGGCACAAGGCCCCCCTTTGTGTTTGAGTTCTGCAGCCCAAACTCTCCATTTTCACTTAGTTTCTGCCCTCTTGTCTTTCTATGGATTCTATGGGTTCCTCCATCTCCCCGCCTGGACGTGGGTAGGCTGTCTGTCGTAATCCTCTCTCTATCCCTGATGCCTGGCCCTGGGCAGGCTGAGTCACAGCCTCTCTGAATTTCCTCCTCTCCTCATAAACCAGATGGAACAAGGCTGGGTGCCCTTGTTTGAGCTGTCCAATTCTTGTTTCTCTGCTATTTCAGCTGTTCGTGTTTACCTGGTGAAATGCAGCAGACAACCAGGGATTAATTTGTCCTTTAATTGGGACTTAAAGCTACTGGACATCAAAAGGTCAAGAATTTACTGCAGGATGCACTGCTAAATAAAGGAAATCCAACAATTCATTCTCTGCAAAACATAGAAGCTCTTGACTGAAAAACCAAGAGTCTACCATCATTCTCCAATTTCCACAGTGAAAGGCATTAAATGCTTAAATTAAAGTATCGTATTAGCCTCGCCTCCTCCTGGTGGAGGCCTTAAAAGATGCGAATGCATTAGGGCACCATTAAAGTTGTGGATTGTGGGGAGGACCTGGCTGCAGAGATCGCACCTAGTCTAACAGTCTGATCCCAAGACTGCTGTTCTGACCATCTGCTTGCCTTTCAAGCTCAGGGTTAAGCATATACATGACAATTTGTTTCCTCCTTAAAATTGCTGAGGTGGGAATGTTGTAGTAAAAACACTGCCATGAGAAGAAAGCACATGTAATGCTCACATTCCATAAATCAACCAGCTTTTCCACTGGGGATTCACCGATTTAAAAAGCCTTGCTTGGTCTCTCCTGAAAACCTGTGCACGATGTGATTTTCAGGGTAATTATGAAGCAGTGGGTGACACTGCTGTTGAAAGGAAGGTAATTAGCTGTTGGAATGACTACAGGAGGGCAATTTTAGGTGCTTGTTTTATTTTAAGGGAAATAACTCCTCGAGTAGTTAACGTTGCCAGCAGTGGGAAGCTGAAGTGGGATCCAAGCCAGCAAGCCGAGAGCACCCCTGTGTCTGTGCTACTGGGCCACAATCTCTATATAACAAACGACAATAACATTGATTTAAAGCTCTTCACCATCCTCTGGGGGGCATTGTGTGTCTTCAACTGATCATTTGTGGAAGAACTCTACTTTTGCCTGGAATTCGTTTCGATTTTCTTTAAAAGCTAGAGGAATAATAATAATACAATGAAAATTGTGTTGTTTTGGAGTTGATTATTTGTTAATGGGAAATGAATCCTGTATTCTTGGTGAGGAATTAGCTGCATGACTTTTTAAAGAGCATTAGCAATCCAGCTCTATGTATTTGCATGAAACGTTAAGTCTAGAAATCCTTCCATCCGTGGTATTTTCATTATTGTCATTGTCATTATGCCCTGGTTTCTGAAGATGGGGGTGAAGATCTGGGAGTTTTAGAGTTAGGTCTTTATAAGATAAATGCTTTTCTTTAGAGAGTTCCCATTTTCAGCAATAGTCCAGACTAAAGCTAGAAATGGTGATACACACATGACATCTTGAAGACAGCTGGATGCCTTGAACATAAATCATCGAAAACTTGGCTCAGCACCTGTGGCTCAATCGGCTAAGGCGCCAGCCACGTACACCTAAGGTGGCGGGTTCAAATCCCCAGCCCGGGCCCACCAAACAACAATGATGGCTGCAACCAAAAAATGGCCGGGCGTTGTGGCAGGCGCCTGTGGTCCCAGCGGAGGCGGAGGCAGGAGACTCGCTTGAGCCCGGGAGTTGGAGGTTGCTATGAGCTGTGATGCCATGGCACTCTACCCAGGGGGATAGCTTGAGGCTCCGTCTCAAAAAAAAAAAAAAATCATCGAAAACTTCAGGATGGATGATTACCTAAGTATGCAAGAAATTAAATTTTTAAATTAAGAAATTTAAAAAAGAATAAATTCTAAAGACAGTGTTATTTCTTTTCTAAATAGCACCTTATGATACTTCCTGGAAGGATAAACAAGTATCTCTAGACTCCGCAGTCTTTCCCTGGAGACGGAAGTCTACAAGTGGTAGTCCATTGCTGAAAAGCGTCTGTCCTTCACTTCTTGCCACTAGGTTCTCATTCAGACTCACTAAGCTATGTAAGAAATGAGTTTTTCACCTACCCATACCTCCCCCCCATCAAATACCAAGTAAGAGTTTCAGCTTCCGAATCCTGTTGAAATTCAATAATATAAACAAATATCATCACAATCTGATACATGTCTGAAAAGCTATGAATGGACTAGTATAAATTATTTTAATCCAATAAAGATACTTTATATCCGTGCACACTTACACACACAACAAACACAAACCACACACACCATGCAACAAAGCAAACACACATCACACCCTCACACCCACAGAGCAGTCTGTTCCTCTGGCTGGCTACCTACATTCTCTCTCACTGTGCATAGCTCCCTTTATTTTGCATCAAGTGTCTAAATATTTTATACCAAAATCAATGCTATTTGGATTACACGTTAGCTGACGGGGAAAAACAGACACTGACCGTTGGAAGCTCTACATTTTGAATGTGAAATTTGGAGGTGTTCATTAGAACTCTCCCAGGGAAATCTAATCTCTCCACTGTAACTCATCACTGTTCAGTTGAGTTGAACTTGCTAGCAGGAAGTAGTGAGTCTGAGTACTGCTAAGTTTAGGAGCTCTTCTGCCCGGGTCGGGCTCAGGAGAGACCACAGTGAAGGGGGAAGTAACTACTTGCTGCTTCCTTTAAATGGGGGTACAGTGGGGAGCAGAGCCCGCAGACGCACTGTGGACCAGCCTTTTCTTCCTGTGAAAGGGAGGCTAACCTCCCCTCCACCCACACCCCCAGCAAAGGGGAAATCTATGGCAAAGAAAAAATAAAAATGAGTTATCTAAACATTCTATAACAATGAAGAAGTCATCACAGCAAATGCTGATGTGCTCAACACATCAAAAAACAACTGGAATAAGATAAGAGGTACTGAAGGGGTGGCAAAATAAAGCAGGTGGAAATGAATAAGACGTGCTTTGCCAGCTGCTCGGGTTAAGACTTGCTGCTTTAAGTATGACAGCACATGCACTCATCTCAATCTTTTTTTTTTTCTTTTTTAAGACAGAGCCTCAATCTGTTGCTCAGGCTAGAGTGACATGGTCTCAGGAGCATCAAACACTTGGGTTCAGGTGATCCTTGAGCCTCAGCCTCCTGAGTAGCTGGGACTATAGGTGCCCACCACAACGCCAAGCTCCTGCATTTGCCTGAATCTTAGCTGCCAAGTTCCTAGTTGGTCTAAATCCCTAATGGTAATTTTTAGGCTGCCTTTATGGAATGGATTCAGATGCATTGTTGATGAAAGCCAAGTTTCTGCTCCTGGGTTTCTTAGATTTCATGATGCCGCTATCATTTGCAGATGGGGTAGCCTGCATAGCTGAACATAATAGTAATTGAACATTTTAAAACATAACATCACTGAGCATTTTATAAGGACCTTCTCATAGCACATAGCCTTTTTATTCTCTGTTTTCCTCCAAAATTATTTGTTTTCTTCTATTCCAACTTTATCTGTTGGGTTCTCCTATACCATTCCATTCCTCTCCTTAATTTCACTGCCAGTTTTTTCTAGTAAATGAACTAGAAACCAACTCTCTGTTTCCTCCCACTCATTTGCTGCAACCTGGATTCCACCCCGCCGTTCAGTGGAAACAATACTCAAAAGCCAAGTGTCTTTGTCATCTACACCTTGTTCTTAATACATTCTTCATGTTAAAATTCTTAAAAGATAAGCATATGCACGCACACACACACACACACAGAGTCTAGAATAAGACTCTGGTAGACAGTACTTAAAGTATCCACCTAGCCAATCAAACTCTAATCTTACTACTGTTGGGAAGGGAATTTATAGATATAATTAAGGTTACTAATCAGATGGCCTTAAAATATACAAATTTTTCTGTATTGAGCTCATGGGACCAGTCTAATCAGGTGAGAACTTAAAAAGCAAAGTTTTTACCTGCATAGAACAGAGATGCAGAAGAAGACCTATGGTAGAAAGATAAGGCAGGAGAAGTCAGAAAGACTCCAGCTGAGAGGGACTCAACTGGCTCTTTCCGGCTTAGAAAGGGACCATGAGCCAGGGAATGCAGGTGGCCTCTAGTACCTGAGAATGATCCCTGGCTGACAGTCAGCAGAGAAATGGCTACCTCACTCAGTTCTGCAACTGGAAGGAAGGAATTTTGCCAACAACTTTGCATGAGCCTGATGACGTATTCTCTCCTAGAGCCTCAAGACAGGGACACCACCCTGCTGACACTTAGACTTCAACCTTGTAATTCTCCAGGCAGAGAATCAAATGAGCCTTCTACCTCCCCCATTTCTGCACCCCCAGAAACTGTGAGATCATAAATGGGATGGATTTAAGCTACTGAATGTGTGGTGATGTGTTACAGCAGCAATAGAAAACTTCACCAGAACTTTTTCTCAAGTTTCTAACATCTTATCCTTCCAATTCCTATTTCATCTTCAAACAAAGGCTAAGTTTCCCATCTTAACTAATTTCCAAACATCCAGCCTTTCATCCAAAGAAAACTGAAACCTTAAACTTTCTCTGATTGGACACCATGGAATCAGACTTTGAATGTATACTGGAATCTTAGCCAGACACACATATATATGTATTTTTTCCTCAATTCCAGGGATTAACATATATTATTTCACAACAATCTTATATGCTAATTGCCCCATTTTCCACTTAAGAAACTGCCAGAGAGAAGTCAAGTTCCTTGCTTGGGTCATGCAATGGGCAGATGAAGGGGAATCAGGTCTGTCTGGACCCAAGACTGCAAGGTCCTTAGTTCTCATCTTGTCTATCGCTGACGCTATTTCTGGAAATTCCCAGGTTCAACATTCATCTGCACCCAGTACCGCCTCCATTACCCTCGCCTCCCTGGGACCTCTGAGCTCTGCACTGCCCTGGTAACTTTCCCCCTTTCTCTCAGTATTTCCTAAATTGCCTTCCATCTACCATATGTAAAGGAACCAACTGTGTCCTCAATTCTCTGTCACTCTCTTCTCCAAAAATTCAATTTACTTTTGAAATTGAGCTCTTTCCATGACTTTCTGCACCACATCTACAAGCCCTGGCTTTTTCTGGAGTTCCAGGCTCACATATAACAATGGTGCTGGACATGCCTCTTTGCTGACCTTCCTGACACAATATTCAACATGGCTAAATGGCATTGCCCATTAAACCACACTGCTTTCCTCAGCCATATTCCATCCCCTTGGTGGTCAGACTCAGCATCTTGCTAGCATCTTTGAACATCCTTCAGGATGAAAGCATGGGCTCAGGCACTGGACCCCTTGGGTTTAAATCCCGGCTCTCATACCTACTTGCCATGGGATTTGGGGTCAATTGTTTGCCTTCCACAGACCCAGTTTCTTCATCTGTAAAACTGGAGTTGTGATAACAATAATAACAATATTTTACTCACAGAGTTGTTAGGAGGTTTAAATAAGATACTATAAGGATTTATACTAGGTGTTAGCACTTAGTATCTGCTCAATAAAGTTAAGGTATCATTTTCCATTTAATAGACAGATTTGTGTTTTAATCTTTTAAGATCTATGTTTATGTTTCTATTGTCTAATTGCCTGCTTCCACCATTATATTCAATTCCTATGTTAATGAAAACTATATCATATTTTCTGTAATTCAGCCTGTGTGTAGCTACCAAGTGAATCTCTTTCTAACCCACTATTTTAATCATATAATTCAGAAATCCCTTAGTTGCTTCCCATGGCTTTCAGGATATAATGGAAACTTACTATATTGGCATTCAAAGCCCTCCATGAATTGGCCCCTGGCTTCTGTTCTCAGTGGTTTCTACCTCTCTTTCTATATAACTCTTGTCTGTTAACAAGCTGGATTTTCAATTTTTTTCTTAAATATTCTGCCTTAGCCTGCCTCTTCGCCTTTGTAATAACTAGTCGTTATGCTTACTACCTACCAGGCAAGGCAGTGTGTTGACATTTTTTAAGACTGTGATTTCATTTATCCTTATAACAACTCTGTGAGGTAGCAACCAGCCTATTCCTGCTTTATGGGTGAAAAACTGAGGCTTGGAAAGGGGGGTGACATGCCCAAGGACACAAAGTGAAGATGTAGTGGACCTAGGATTTGATCCCTCCTGATTCCGTATCTTGTGACTTTAACCATTCTGTCTTGATGCCTCATCTCTGCTACCTTTTCTTCCTAGAGTATCCCCTCTCCTCATGTCATATCCTCATCTGTTTGATTCCCACCCACCTTAGGGCTGGCTTTCCTGAGGCTTTCTTGGACTCCTTCAAACTTCAGGGAACGCGTCTGTCAGATACAGCCTTCTTAAAACTAGCAAAGGTGTTATGTTTTTCTCCCAAAGCCCAGCAGTGCCTTGAGTACAATACTTAATACATTGGGATGGTTTATTGGCATCAGATTTCTTTTCTAATGAACAGTCGCTTCTTGTGGTGAAGCCGGCATCCCTCTTTATTGCTGGTTCTTGCCTATTATCTTCAATAGAGTTTTAGATTGCCAGTACATTTCTGAACTGAAGTAGAAAAGTCATGTGCTGTAATGGTGTAGGGCATCTCACAGAATGCTGGAGAAAAAGACGTGGTAGAGAACCAAGGAAGGCAAAGCCCAGTGGACTTCCCACTAGTGCCATCCCCAGGGACACTCCTTGCCATGCTACTGGGTTTTAGCTCACTGGCAGTCATCACGAGCTCCTCTACCTAACATCCCCAGGTGCCGCCTGGTGGTGCCTCCTTGTGCCAGTATTTCAGGGAATTATGATCAACAGCTGAGCAAATGGAGAACTGAGTCATTCTCAGATTGCAGAAGTTGAGGAACGGGCCCGGGGGGGGGGGGGACTCCGGGATAAAGAACTGTGGCGCCTAAAGAGGAATAGAGGAAAAGACAGACGCAAATATGAGAAAGAGAGGAAGTCACTGAAGAGGTTCTCAAGACCTTCAATCGATGGTCATTAGATATTTAGAAATTCAACCCTATACCTTAAAATCTTGAACAGAGATTACCCTCCATCAGGAGTATCCAAACTTTTGGCTTGTCTGTGCCTCATTGGAAGAAGAAGAGTCGTCCTGCACTACACATTCAATACACAAATACCAACAAGAACTGATGAGCAAAAAAGAAAAAGAAAAAAAAAGTCTGTACAATAATTTTTGTGATACCTGCCAACACAGATAAGCAAAAATCCTCACAACATCCACAAGCAGCCTGTGTGCCTGGGTTAGACACCTCGGCAACTCTTTGGCATCTGTTTGATAAGCAGGTATATTATGGTACGTGCTGAATTTTCAATATCATTCTTTTTCCTCATATGATGCTATGAGAGTCTGCCTTTCGGTCACTTGATTTCCTGGAGTCAGAGTATTTTATAATCGTGTTGGGACCATGAACTCATTTGAGAATCAATGCTATGGATCCACTCATCAGCAGAGTGCGAACAGTGTGAGGATGTGGTGTGTAGACAGGGGTCACACACATCTGATGACCACTCTTGTGGAATACAGGGGCTGAGAAGTGAAGGCAGGCCATAAATAAAATGAGTAAGTAAGCCATACAGACTCGTTACTACTAGTAAATGCTTTGAAGCAAAATAAATCAGGAAAAGAGCATCCAGGTGGGTTTGAGGGGAGAATTGCACTTTAAAATTAAATAGCCTTAGAGAAAGTACATGGAGACCTAAAAATGAGGGAATCGTCTATTCAGTTCTTTATAACCATCTGGACGTATAGACTCCAAGTTTCAGTGTCTGTGTGTATTATATTAAATAATAGTAAGCATAATTTGTTTGGATAATCAGTATAAACCAAATTAGAGTAGCTTCTTATTGTACCCTGAGTGATTATCTTGGGCACCCCCACCTTGGAAGACCACTAATTTAGTCTGCACTTGACATGAGCAACTGCTTTAAATAAAACTCTCAGGCTTCAGCTGTATTATTACCAATTTACCTTTGGGATCTAGCCCAAAGCAGAAGGTTGAATGGCTGTTTTAGTGATGGACATGAAGCCCTCTGGTAAATGAACTCTGATTCCATCTTGATTTCCTTCCATGGGTGATTTTTTTATCACATGGTTGACTTAGTTGTGAGTAATTCTCTTAAACATCCAAAGTCATTTTGTGTTTCTTGTCTTGCTTTAGAGCAGGTGATTCGGGGGAATGTAAGCCCAGAAGCAGTATCGGAACTGCGGGGAGGTAGTTGCTCACAGGAAGCGGTGACTTGTCGGTTTCCTTTCCTTTCTGTTGAGTTACGTTGATAGAGCACAGGCATTTCCCTTTTTAATCTCAGAGGAAAGATTTGTTGAAGCCTCAGAAGAGAAACGTTTAAGAAAATTGATGCTTCAGAATATTTTGTGACTCTAATTGCTGCAGTACCATGAGCTTTCGAGGAAAGGTTTTCAAACGGGAACCCAGTGAATTCTGGAAGAAGAGAAGGACAGTGAGGAGAGTAAATCGAGAAGAAATCCACAGATTTAGTTCTGTAGGTATCTGAATATTGCTGTTTTTCTTTCCAACTTTTCTTTGATACTTTCTTTTAAGAAGGCTTAGTTCTAGAGTGTTATCCTAAAAGGAGCTCCTGGCTAAGATCTTACCTGGAACAGAAGGTTCAATTTGGTTCATAAATATCTCCTTTTATTTATCATTATTTTTGAAATAACAATGATTTCGCTCTCTGTGTAACTCTTTTAAAGTACATTGATAGAGGATTTAAACAGTTAAAACATGGGAATATTTGGAATTCACTTACGGCTTCTTAGTATTGTAGTACAAGTTGTAACTTCTGGAGCGGTCACTCTCTTAATTAAAGAAAGGCCTATCCTGGCCCCAGTTAAGCTCCCAATTGATGCCTCACTGTGGTTGTATTTAAAATACATCTATACGTTCCTGCTCTGTTTTATCATGTGCCACTAATTATTCATCTTAAGAATTTGTAGAAAGTACGATTCAAAATGCGAAAGAAAAAACAACTAAGTGTTCCATTGAATACTTGGAATTGGTAGAACCAAGAAAGACTGTAAAAATGGACACATTTTAAAGGTTAAAAAAGATTGGGTTTTGTCTCACTGCTAAAAATATTTCAACCTTGTTATTGTCTGCAAACGAAATGAGAGCTGTGGAAACATGTACTTCTTAGAGAAAACGGCATTTCAATCTGTAAGAGATACTGACAGCTGAACGTGAGAGCTGATGGCCAAAGCTCGTCAGTGGCCCTGGTGTGAGTGGGAGGCCCGCTCTGCGTGAGGACAGGCTGCAGCAGCATTGGTGGGCAGCTTCACTGGGTGGTTTAAGTTTTGTTTGCTTTCTTTGGGGCAGGGTTTCTAAACTCAGCTCTATCACTGCTTTGAGTCTCCTTTTGTGCAGAGGGCTGTCCTCATGCACTGAAGGGTGGTTAGCAAATTCCTGTCCTCTATGCCCCACATTCAATCCTCTCTCAGTGGTGACAATCAAAGCTACCTCCAGGGATTGACGAATGTCCCCTGGGAGGGGGGAGTGATCGTCTGATTGAGAGCATTGTCCTAGGGGTAAAGGAAATCTTTTGGTTCTTATAAGCATCTTCAATCTTAAAACACAAGCAACGTTGAGTATTTATATATATATATATATGTGTGTGTGTGTATATATGTATATATGACAATTTATGAAAATTTATGCATATGAAAAACAAAATTAATAAATAATCACTCAGTCCTTGACAGACCAAAACCAAATACAAGTATACTGCCTCTCAGTTAATACTTAACAATTATTTGGTGTTAACGTGAATAGAATTCATTAGCGGTCTGGCTCATAGGGTTGGTGTTGCTGTTTCAGTTTCTGTCTCATATCTGCATTGCTGAGCACACACAATTGGGCCCCTCAATCCCGTTTCCATGGTTTGAAACCTGGATCTTTTCACTCAGTATTTCATAACTGGAACATGCAGAGACCTCAGCCTAACATCTTCCTCCTCATTGGCCAGAAGTGGGAGCTCACTGCGTCCTCCCTCTGGCCTGCTGAGGACCTTGTCAGTTATCTACCATCAGTCTGTCAAAAGAGGATAACTGTGGCAAAACTTTGTTTGGCTTGAGATTAACCTTTAGACAATCTTCCAAAACATAATTTGCTTCCTTCATTTCTCTCCATGGTGTTACGAAGTGCCGTAGTTATGCTACCCTGAGATTTACTATTCTTGTCCAATAAAAGAGACAACATGCAGGAGGAGGACGCGTCTATCTTATGCAGACCACACGCACAGTATTGGCAAGAAGACAGTCCCTGGTGTCTCACCATATAATGAAGCTAATCACTCTATGAATGATCTTAATTGAATTTGAATGTATTGCTACTGAGTACTATGGGAAAAGAAGACAGAAAGGACGTGGGGTTTTCCCACAGCATTCAGTAGCGATGTGTCCAAATTTAATTAAGATCATTCATCCAGTGATTGGTGTTCTTCAAGGAAGGAACCGGGGACCTGCCTGCTACTGTTGCCTGCTTTTGGTCTGCCTAAGATAGGCATATCTGCTTTCACAGGGTGTCTCTCCACTTGAGTACAGGATTGTTTAATTCCTCCTTAAGAAATATCTTGGGATGTGAATTCATTTTGGAATTCAAGAAAGTGAAAAGAGAAATGAGAGGACTACGATTTGAGACAGATGTCTTGGGGAAGCGGGTGCCTTTCTATCTGACTCTCTGACTTACCGTGTATGAGATTTTGGGGCAGACCTCTGAGCCTCAGTTTTGTCTTTTGAACAACATTCATCATAATACCTGTCCTGTCTTAAGATTGTTTATTAGAATTAATTTTGATAATGTGCATTTGGAGCATGGTTTGAACACTGTAAAAAGTTTTGAGCCACAGTGTTTTGTAGTGTTATTAAAACCGAGTCAACTATTTCCATTTCCAAGAGCCGGGGAAAAGGGACCGTGAGATGGGGTTTACAGTTACGGCAGCAATGGAAGCCGCTGGTCTGTCGGAAACATTGTCCTCCTGGGATCCTTTTCACTGTTTTTTTGTTTGTTTATTTTTGTTTTTTTGGCAACAGAACTATTCAGTAGACAGGCTTCTGATTTGCATCAAGCTGCATCTCTCTTTCTGACCCACTCACAGTCAACTTGAACTTTCCATAGCAGATGAGGCCTAAAGTTAAGGAGAGAAAACAATAATTTCTTTTGAACTTTCGAAAGTTCTCATATATTGTGGTGAAAGAACAAGAAAAGATGGTTGGAGATAATGATCACAGATCATCTGTTTTTATAATAGTCATGTGGATTTTGAATTCAACAAGTTGGTTGTGCTCTAACGCATATTTAGAGAGGAATTAATCTCATAGTAATCTGGGATGCTTATCCAGAATTGTGTGACTTCCCAAGAATTATGCAGCCTAAGCTTTATGCCTTCCTGATCCAGATTCACAATTTTGTGTATTCTGTTTTATTCAAATTCTACTTGAAGCCATACATTTCACTCTGTTAGATTTTTTTAATTGTATTGGAAGCTTCCTTTATTATCCCAACTTTCAAATACATTGTATAAGAGAAACGCCTGCATATATTTTAATATACTTATCACAGACAACATACAATGGAGAGAGTGCAAACGCATTATGAGAAAAGTGAAATTGTGCTTTAAGAAAATGAAATGTACTTGTTTTGATTTTTTAAATGTGTGGAGTATTCCACGGCTGCTGGTTTTCTCTGTAACTGCCTTTCTATTTTTATTTCCTTAAATCGTTCAGTATGATCTCTGGGAGTCAATAAAAAGATAATTTCTTTCTTAAGTTGTATGTTTTAATTTAGAAAGATTAAAGACATGATAAAGTTGAATTATTATATCAATCATACACAGACATAAAAACATGCAAGCCAATTAAAATAAATGTGATTTTTTAAAAAATTGTTACTGGCTTGTGGATCATTAATCTGCAAGATTTAGAAATATTTGGGAAAGTTTGAATAGCTGTGAACATTCATCCTGTCATCTTTAAAGTGCCTGTTAGCACCTTAATAGGAAAATAAAAATGAAAACTGTAGACATAGGATCGAATCGGAGTGGCTTTAACATATCTCCTTGGTAGGTCACTGTGTTTTGTTTTGTACTGTTGTCAGATTTTGTCCTCTAATCTTCCATGTTAATGTAAACAGCCCCCTCCCTGCTGATCCATGCTGCATTAGTTTACTATTACTCTTTGTTTCATACGAACACTCAGGGGGTTCCCTAGTTAGGCCAAGTGTAGTGAGCCAATTAGCTAAAAAGAAGGAAGTGTAGAACAGAGTCCCAGGAATCAGGATGGTGGTTCAAGGAATGATGGCATGAGGGTGAATCAGGGCTGAAACACAGTAGAAAGGGAAAGCATTACATAGGTTGAAAGCAAAGAAAAAGGCATAGGCAGGGGATCTGGACTCAACCCAAGAAATGGAGAAGTGTACATTGAAACTTGATCTGCCTCAGAATCTAAGAATCAGGCTGGGACTGCAACAAAAGGGAACAGCTAGTTCCTGCCCCTGACGGCTGCAGAGAGCTGCTTCCAAAACGGACTTGGGAGAGAGATTCACCAGGTAACCAAGAATGACCTTCCTTTCCTCCAGCCTGACCGTAGAGGGAGGGAAAAACGTTAAGTGAGAGAGAGCCACCTATCTAAACATGAGCTGGACCATTCATTAGGGGAGGGGAGTTTCACCATGGACGGGAAGTAAGACCATGACCTCACCAACTCTTTATTTCCTGGATGGTGGCAGTGGTATAAAACTTCTTGATTTTAAAGATTCCCTCCCCTGATGTCAGTTTCCCAAATGGAGGCCGACACATGCACCACATGCACTATTAGCGTTCATGATGTGGTTCCCCAATCTGCCTCCCTCCCTCAAATTCCCACCCTCCCATAAATATTTTCTTGTCCTCTGTTTCTACCATACGTTCCCTGAGGTCACCATGACTTCACACCTGCCCCTAGCCAGATTGTAATAGCCCTGCTGCAGAAACCCACACAGGGAACCCAGCGGCAGCCTGAACTACTGCTCTGCTCCAGGATCTTTCCAACAGGGAGAGAAGAAAAGCTTTTCTCTTCTTTGCTGGTGGAGCGAAGAGGAGGAGGTGGAGAAGTGGAATGGATTGTAGGCTTCCAACTGATCTAGGTTGAAATATCAGTTCTTCCATAAACTTTACCAAGTTGCTTAAGTGCTCAAAATCCAAGATTCCTCGTCTTTAATAAAAAGAAGGAAGGAAGGCGGGAAGGAAAGAAGGAAGGAAAGAGAGAAAAAGAGAAAGAAACAACCCTATCTTCTAGGGTTGTTGTGTATTGTTATCTGAGGAGTTTATTTAGCCTTAATTCCTGCACTTCAAAAACAGGAGTCTATAAGAGGGCCTCCTTTAAGGCTACTCAAATCTAAATAAACATAAATTAAGAGAATAATAGTCCTTTTCTCTAAATGCTGCTCTTTGTGTTAGAGCTCATTAGATTTCTTTAATTGCAAGCAAGCATTAGAAACTTACTCTGTTAAACAGGCACAGTCCAGAGAAAGAGACAGAGGAAGGATGGAGAAACAAGCTCAGGAAAGAACCAGGAAGGGACTTAGACAAACTCAGAGGAGTGGAAAACAGGGGTGGTCTTGGTGATGGGAATCTCATGGGAGTACGTCCCCAGAAATAAACAAATTCCAGCCTTTTTCTCAACTTTTGCTTTTGCCACTCAAGATTTAGAGTTCTGGGGGAAAGAGTTGAATGGGCCTTATGTGGGGCCCACTCACATCCTCTTGACCCCAGAAAAACAAGACCCTCTTAATAATCAGACCCACCAAGACCACTCATTATGGGAATGGGGAGAGAAATAAGTTCTCAAAAGGAAATTAAAATGCTGGTATTCAAAGAAAGGAGGTCGGGTGTTGTGTAGGATGAAAAGGAACAAATATCCACTGGGCATGTCCAATTTCAAGTAGCCACAGGTAGGAAAGCAAATAAAACAATGGGTTGACTGTCATTATGGGAAGATTTATTGAAAATATAGGACGCATGTTGTTGACAGAACTATTTACATGTGTGTGTGTGATGTGACGTGTATATATGTACGTGTACACACACCCCACGTGTGTGGAATGAACATGGAAAGTTCATTTATGTGACTGTAAAAAGTACTGAAATAGTATCAGAAGTTTAGCTGGCAGTACCTCTCATCATATAAATTAATCTAATCTGAAATACCCCACAGATTGCTCTAAGGCATTAATTTTGCTGCTGTCAGGCAGCCTTGTAATTGGGTTGTGATGTATTTTTAATGATATTTATTATCATTCAAGTGTTTCTAGAAAACTAAATGAGACAATAATTTAATTTGACTTAGATGTTCTTGGAAATTGTCTACTTCCTTACATACCAGTATTATGTAGGGAAACAGGCACTTTTAATTTTTTTATTTTTATTTGCTAAATAAGAATGTGTGAATTTTAACATACTTATAAGCAATATAGATGGTTAAGGAAAAAAAAATAAGGTTGCAAAGATCTGAGTTCAATTTAAAAGTACACCTTACATCATAAACCCTATAAGACTTACTAGTATCCTTCCTTCTCCTACTGAAATTAAAAGTTAACAAAATAGAAAATTCTGACGTGTTGAATGTGATGAATAATCAAAGGACTTTATATTTGACCAACCTTAACCTGCTTTATTTCACTGAAATAGACTAAGACACTCAAAGAGTTACTACTGGTTGATTTCTTCTGAGATTTCTGTTACCAAGGGAAGCATTTCCAAATTCAACTTAATCTGAGTTTGCCCAGCTGTGCAGTTCTTAACTTTGATTTAGCTAGTGTTTTTCCATTCTCATGAAACTGTGTGCTTCAAGACAAGAGAAGGTTAAAGGGTCAGTATAAGATGGCTTATTCCTTACTTAATCATTTCCTTTTTGCTAAGAAAAACTAGTTCTGTTTTTTGAATCTCCAACATTTGAGGTTGTCCAGTGGACTCCCCCTGATGAAAGGCTGAATTAAGAGTTTGTCACGGGACCCCGAGTTGACAGCTGTGGCTATAGATCCAGCTGTTTGGAATTTCTCCCATCTTCGCATTTGTTTAAAACACAAATAGTGTGGGAGTTGGTTCCATTCCAATTACATTAAAGCCAAAGGTCCTAGATTAAATTAAGGTCTAAAGAATCCATGTGTCATTTAGAGCTTCTGTTTCTTCTAAGAAATTTAATCCATTAACACTGAAATTAATTAACAGCTGTGTCGTTTCTAATTTGTTTTGGAGATCTCAAGATTGCAATTTTTTTTAGAGTCTCTCAAAAGACCCTATGGGTCATCACTGTGAGTTATTTGCTTGCCCATATGCCAAGATGTGAAAAGAATTTTTAAATAATTAGCCCGTGGTGTTCTAATAGAACCTCCTCTATAAGTCCTCAACTATATATCTATTTTTGTTTGTTTGATTTTCTGTGTCATTAACCACAATAATAGTTGTACAAACAGAAGGAGGCATTCAGATACAGGATTAATTTCATTATTAATACTGAAAGTAAAGATTCTGATATCTGGAAATGACAGAGGTGATTGAGAAAGAGTGAGGGAATCCCCAAAGATACACTGCCTGCCACAGAAAGAACGTGAAACTTCTCAAAGGTAGGGGGAAAACTCTGTTCTTCATGTTCCTTGAAAAGACCAAATCTTCTGAAAAGAAGAGCCAAGAATAACTAACTCAGATAGACAAAACTACCATGACCCCAGCGGTGAGTCACTAATTGGCTCCCTAATTACACTTAACATTTAGAGCCCAAATGGGAGGTCCTTAGTCTCAGACTCCAGGGATTTGCCCTGGAGATTGCTCCCTGCCTCATTCCGTCAATCTCCTTCCTGATTAGCTCCGCAGTGCTGTCAAGTTCACCTGGTATCTGTGTAGGTTAGAGCTACAGAAAGAAATGCTAAGTATCTACGACACTGATTGCCCTTTAGATATTTCTGTTTGCAAAGCTAATGAGTTTAATACTAAACCAATTCTAAATTTAATCCTCTCTTTTGAACTGGAAGTATAAATACATGAAAATATTTTCTAGGCCATTTCTTAAGGAAAGTAAAAGGTAGAATTTCAAAGTCACCTTTGTTTGCTCATCTGCATAATTAGATAGGTAGCTTTCCTTTCCAGTAAGGGGGGGAGGGGTGGTAGGGGAGCCTGATTTGACTCAGGAGATACTGGGAGAGAAAACCGCCCTTTTATGATCTCAGTACTCTTCCTCGTAGTCTTAACTCTTTTGCTCCATTAGAATCATTACTTAGCAGAGTTATTTTTAAATGAAATTTAGATAAAAAATATAGAAACATGTAGCATACTTCCTTGAACACAGAGAATTTATTGTAGTTGGCTTGACTGGGTGACTGGTTTGGCCTGGGTTTGTATATGTCTCTGGGCAAAATATACAGGTCAATATAGAGTCATTTTCAAATAAAAGTAAATCTGTGTTTGTCTGGTATTTACCACTTTCCTATACTTTTTTTCCTTGATTTTTATGACAACATTGGCCTTTTTCCTGTGTATCTGGATATCAGCTATCTCTAATGTCCTGTGCAAGTTCAGGTTACACAGCTGGTAGGTAGCAGAAAACTTCCAGGTGGAGATTCTGGCTTCTAATCTTGTACAACAATGACCAATGTGCATGGGTGCGTAAACAACTTACTAGATGTTTGTGGCTCCCTATAGTGCTAAAAAATACGTTATTAAGTTGCTAATTGTGCTTCCCTCTTCTGCTGACATTAGCTTCTAGAACCACATCCATAATCTGTAATTATTTTCCCGGGTCTACTTTCCTTAGGGTTTTGTGGATCTTTTTCTTAATTACTTGCAAAGCTGTTAATGGTTCAACTTTTATGTGAAGTCTCCCTGTGAATTTTTTAGGTTTCCTCTCTGGTGGATTTACAAAGGGTAAACAACTTTAAAATCAGATAACTCCCTGGTGTTTCCAGGAAGGCGTGATAGTTTTGAAAAATCACGTTTATCTTCCCACCGAGAAAGAAATGTTCATTATGGAAAATTTGGAGAAAGTGGAAAAATCAAAATAGCAAAATCTTAAATCCCACCCAAACATAATCACTGATAATATTTGGGTCTATGTCTCTATTTTTTCTTGAAATCTAAAAAATCTTGTGCAGTTATTTCATTGTGTGACATTTATTCCCACTTTTATTGATTATTCAAAAAAACTCAGTTTTAAAGGGCATGTATTGTGTCTTAGGGGGTTATGCCATGAATTCCTAATCATTCCTTATCCAGAAATGTCTCCCCTTTTTACTGGTCTTCCCCTTCCAGCCTTACTACTAGGCATCCAGCAGTTGAACTCTAAGAAGATGTGTGGATCTGGAACCGTAGTCAAGATGACTTTGACCTCTTCCCTCTGAGATAGTGTCCTTTCTTTGTCTTTTCTTTTGTAGCAATGCTTCCCTTCTTGGTCATGGACCCCAGTCCCCTCATGTTTTCCCATAAAAAGGCAATATGTGCAAAATGTCTTGAGTTAACTAACTCTCCAGAAAGATTGACAAGCTCAGTAAATTCATGGCATGTACCGTACAGCTTCATTGATGACTCCAACCCCCTCCTGCTTTCAATGCCCTTTCCAAAGCTCATTGCAGCTTTAAGTCTCTTTCTACGACCCTTGGTTCTCTGAAAAATGTAAGCCACTTGTTTTAAACAGCAACTCTGGTCTCTTCACTAACTGTGCCCCACTGGCCTGCCTGCCTTTCTGATCCCCCTGCTATGAAGGGGAACATGTTTCTCCATCTTGTCACAAAGACAAAGTTGCAAAGACATCCTTGGATTAATCTTGGGTTATATTTCTGTCTGTTTTTTAAGATACATTCACAGAAACCCTTCTTGGATCTAAATGAAAGAACATAAATTTATTTATTCCACAAATATTTGTTGAGGGCCTACTAGTTGCTCTTTGGAGACATTAGACATCAAATGCAGGCACTTTGAATGTCTGACTGTGGAAGATTTAAATCCCACAGGCTTTATGTGTTCAACGCTGTACAGCAGTATGGGAGTGGTGTTCGTCTACAGCTGTGGTTCTTGACCTTCCTAATGCCGCGGCCCTTGAATGGCCCTTGAATACAGTTCCTATGGGTCTCGACCCACAGGTTGAGAACTGCTCTTCCAAAGGCTTCACAAATTCTACCTTACTTAATCCTATGAGGGAGCTATTACTTATGTCATTTTACAAATGGAGAAATCAAGGCAGGGGGATTTTAATTAGCATAGTGGCAATGCCAGGACTCTGCTGTGCATATGTGCACGTCACACTGACTGTTGCCTCTTAACATAGAAAACCTTTCATCCCACCCTCCCTTAAACTTCAGACTTTCCCAAAATAAATCAGGGCAGTCTAGATTATATCCTAGTTAGACTGTGCTTCTATTCTGGAGAGACATCTAGGTTGGTAGCTGTAATCTTTCCGGGTTACATACTTCAGGTGCTTTTCTTCTTCAGTGTTATCTCTTTACCCATCTGATTTTTAATTACAACAATGAAAACGATTCGGATTTCTGTAATGCATTACTGTGTCCTTGAAATGAGAATCTTGGGTTAAGGCCTGAGCCGTCTGCATGTTTCAAACAGACTGAACGGCTGTTGGCGTTCCCGGCCTATCACAGAGATGGAAGTTTCACCGCACTGGGGCTTCGATGCCGCGTCAGTGCGGCAGGAGAAGTTGTGCAGTAGAGAGGAAAAAAGCGATCGTTTCCGTGACAGAAGCCCATTCTTCGGCTGGGGGATTGATTAGGAGGAGCGTGCAGGATCTGGGAAACTAGATCAAACAAATCTCTTAACACTGTGTAAAAATCAGGCCTCTCCTCACCGCGGCACACCACCAGCCCTGGCGCATAACAACCGGTACTGGGGCTGCCTTTTCCCAGGCAGAGTGACTTTAGAATAGCTAATGAAATTCATGACTCATTTGAGAGAAAGTACGAGTAAAAAGCACTATAAAAATCCAGTCCAATTCAGGGTAATCTTGGCACAAACTGTATCCCTGTTGGTGCATTTCCAAGAGAAACAGGCACATTAAATTCAGGAGGGGCAGCCGGGCCCTGCCGAAGCTGTAAATCGATGCCGCTCCACTCCCAGTTTCCCTCGGCAACTCCGCACCGAGCGGCAGTGAGCAATCCACTGGTCCCCCGTCCTCGCGTATACATCTGGGTCGTTGCCCAAAACACTGAGCATCAGCGCCCTTGCTCTGAAGAGAAGTACTGGGTGTATAGCCGAGATTCTCACCAGCCCAGGTGCCAAAAGCCTGTGTGACGAACCAGGCCGAATTCCAGGCTCTAGGTGCTATGGAAAATATCATTGCTATTTGTTTTAAATGTTATATCTGCAAAAATTACAATACATTGAATAGCTTGAATATTCTACATTGATTAAAAAATTGCCTGGAAAGATCAAACTTCACTACTGTTTCTCAACCGTTTTTATCTCATAGCACACTTGACCCCACAGTTAAACTTTCCCAGCACACTTAAATTATGTTGATCAAAAGAAAGAGGAAAGGGGAGAGGAAGCAGGGTGACTGGCAGGATCTCACCTAATGTGCAGAATGTGGGGGTGTTCAGCACAACCCCTTGGTAAAGGGCTCAAGGACAACTTAACTTTACCTCGGAATTGAAAACAACGTAACCTAAACATTTGTACCTTCATGTTAATCTGATTTTTTTAAAGGATATATATATATATACACACACACATATACTGAGTGTGCTTTGAACTTCTTTTGAAAATAAATTAATGATCATTAAAAAATTTCTTGGCACAGTCATTTCTAGGATCCTCTCATAGCACACCAGCTGAAAATCACTGTGCTAGAGGCCAAAACTTAGTAAATGACAACGAAGCAAATTGGCTGGTTTTTGCAGCCCCATATCAAAATAACCTCAGTGCAATATTTTAAACATGAAATGCCTAATAAATATTCATTAATGGGCCGACATGTCAGAGCCTGAAATGAATACTTCAAAATGTGTCTTAACCACAGATGTTTCCAGGCTATCAATTTTACTGGGGGTATCAAGGAGACATCAGGATTTAGTTTCTCTTTGGCTTTATTGATAACCCATGACTTAGGAGCGCTGATTTGCCTGTTGTGTTAATTTTAAGTAACATTTGGGCCCCAGTAAAAGATCTTCTTTGAAAGATTTTCTTATATCCAGCTTCTTGATGGATGACCAAGATCGGAGCTAGTGGGAGATAAAATTTAAAAGACAGTGAAAGCCTGGGCTGCGTGCAGTGGCTCACACCTATAAATTCTAGCACTCTGGGAGGCCAAGGCAGGTGGATTACCCTAGCTCACGAGTTCAAGATCAGCCTGAACAAGTTTGAGACCCCCATCTCTAAAAAATAGACAGGCAAATTGCAGGCACCTATAGTCCCAGCTACCCAGGAGGCTGAGACATGAGAATCGCTCGTGCCCCAGAGTTTGAGATTGCTGTGAGCTATAAAGCCAAGGCACTCTACCCAGGGTGACAAAGTTAGACTCTGTCTCAAAAACAAAAACAAAAAAAAAGCCTGCAGAAGCCCTGTTTTTAAAAAAAAAAATAACACCTTATGTTATTTGCCTATGAATTACAACACTCCTCACTAAAACAACACTCTCCTGCTTCTGACACCTGGTTTTAGGAAGGGGAAGAAGAGAGTTAGTAGCCTCACCCACCATGGAGAGCCATTGTGATGAGTACCGCAGACAGTATACACTTAAGCTAAAGAAACTGTAGGAATATAACCAACAGATCAAATCTCCAGCCACTGTAAGAGCCGAGCGCTTCAGAACTGAAGATGTGTGGGAAAGTTTGTGATATAAACATGTGACATTGTGGGCACAAGGTAATAGATACAATCTCTTGAGCCTGTAGCTGGACTGAACTGAAATACCACTCCTTGAAGACAATCAAGCCAACTAAATATAAAACAAAACTGGCACCCAACCAAACATCTGGAGCCTGTATTTGCAATTCTTGGAATTAAACTTTGGGAAATAAAGAGTTGAAGTTTAAAATAAGTCAAAATATCATAATAATATCAAAAGGCAGGGATTCTAGAGAGACCTTTTTTACAAATTTATTTATTTTTGCTGTGGCATGCTATTTTTTTAACTTGAATTTTAACCTAAAATCAATTCAGGTACAAATGTTTTAGTTACCTGAACTGCTTTTGTCAAAAGCATGAGGTCCCCTTGTAATTTGAGTCAAAAGTCAATGATGTGGTCCCCTCACCCAGACAGCGTTCATTGTACCTGTTAGGTGTGGGTTGACCCCTCCCCTATTTGCTTTCTGCTGAGCTTTATGACCAAATGGCACATGGGTGTTGATTGACGCGTTCCAATTTAATAATGAGCACATGTGGGTTTGTTTCTCCATTCTTTTGTTACTCTCCTTAGAAGAACGGCCTCCACTTCCATCCAGGTGCTTGTGAAAGCTATTAGTACACCGTTTTTTTTGTGGCTGAGTGGTGCTCCATGGTATGCACATCCCCCATTTCATTAATCCGCTCACGAACTGATGGGCATTGAAGTTGATTCCACATCTTTACAAATGTGAATTGTGCTGCAATAAACATTGAAGCCCATGTGGCTTTTTGATAAGATGACTTTTTTCCTTTGGGTAAATAGCCGGTAGTGGGGTTGCTGGATCCAATGGTAGGTCTACTTTTAGTTCTTTGGGGTGTCTCCATGTAACTTTCCATAGAGGTTGTACTAATTTGCCCTCCTCCCCAACAGTGTTGCTCTCTTTAAATCACCCAAGTCATGCTATAGTATCCCAGTGTCTTCTGGCTCAAAACACTCAATGTTTCATAGCCCTTCCACCAAATAGATTATGTTGGTCTAAATTTCTTCTTTTGTCCAAATATTGTGCGGGGTCTGTATTTTTATTTGCTAAATCTAGCCACTTGATGTGAAGGGCCTTCCAGAGAAAACATTCACCTGACATTGCCCTTAGCTTATTAAGTATGTGTGAAATGACTTTTTTTTCTTTTTCAATTCAGAAAGGGCATGGAGATTCTTGCTATTGGATTCCTGTGTTCACATTTTTTTTTTCTAAATTTGGAAAATCATCAAAATAAATATTGACTGTTACTTTAAGGAGCCGGTTAGCAATTATTTAAACGTCAACAAAATTTTCTGGTGTTTTATGAGCAGAGATCTTCAAAAAAAAAGTCTTTTAAAATCAGGGCTAAGTCTGTGTGCTTTACAGAATGAGGAGAGGTGGCGGGGGCAGCAGGAACTGGGGTATGTTCAGGGGTTAGAGGGAAAGTGTCTGATGTCATTGTTGAGGAAAAGAAAAGAAATGGTTTTTTCACCTACGAGATCATTTTTAGCATCCCAATTTCATGGTGACCATGCCAGCTTCTAGGAGGCCAAAACTAACCCAAAGGACCACCCCTGTTCATTTAGGTTACAGAAATCGGATCTAGAAATAATAGTAATGTGGTTTTGCCCTAAATTCCTAAAGTATCTGTGACTCCGTCAGAAAGCCTATGCTAGGCCAAAGCTTCAGTGATAACCAAGAAATGAAATCCAACCAGGCTTAGAGGAGAAGGGAGTGATGATACGTGTAAGTGGCTAATATTATATTTTCTCTTCCTACAGCAGGAAAAGCCCAGGCTTCTGGAGCCTTTGGATTATGAAACTGTCATCGAAGAACTTGAAAAGACCTATCGGAATGATCCTCTTCAAGATCTCCTGTTCTTCCCCAGCGATGACTTTTCAGTAAGTCTTCTCCTACCATCTGAATTCAAGGGGGCCCCATACATTGGGTCTCTGTCTTTCCCCAAAGATTCAGAGAGCTCAGTCCTCTTCCTGTGGCCACCTGTTGCATCAGTCTCTGCAGTGGGAGCCCACATCTGGCACTAGAAAAACTTCATGAGCCTTTTGAAATTGGCAGTGACCACTGGGGACAGAGGTGGCACAGGATGCTGCCTGGCACTTGAGTCCTTGCCAAGGTCCCAGTTTCTAACCACCACCTCACCTGGATTGATTCACAGATTACTTCTTCCCTCAGGCCATTTCTAAGTGAAAACTTCCCAACAACGGAAACCAGCTAGTGGCAAAGTCAGGAACCTATTGGCATAAAAGACGCAATTCTTAAAAATCACCCTGGATCTCAATCTGCCTTTTTTAGGGAGATGTTGATGCATTGGGGCAAAGAAAGAGAGGCAAAACATCTTCATGGAAGGATTTGTAGTCTGAGCTACATCCCTTAGGGCATGCACACCACCACACAGATTGCTCCTTGGGGCAGTGGAGAGAATAAATAAAGAGGAAATGCATTTTGGAGGCAAGCATGACAAAGTTAGAGATGGTGAGATCTGCAGGCCCACACAGTCTATATTGCTCTTTGTGGTCATCCTAAACATTTTTAAATTGTTAGTAAATATCTAACTACACGAACAAAGATCTCAACCCGCACTTAGTCAACTTGGCTGTTCTTTCTTCTCAAGGAAAGTTATTCTTAGCCATCACAGACTTTATCATCTGAAAGCAGGTGAGCAGGCAGCTGAAGGGCAACCCTGAGAAACAGCCACAGTTACCACCTTCAAGGAATAGGGGCTCGGTTCCCACACTTTCTCCAAACAGCCTCCAACTTCAGTTCTCTCACCTTTGGGGCAAATCTGGCTTCTGGCTTCTACAGGGTTAATTTATTTGTAACCTTCCTCCACGGATTCATGAAAAAAGAAGATATAAAGACATTAGTAATTTTCTGTTCCAAGTATAAAGAACAATGGTAGAAAGGAGATAGATTTGTAAATAAGAAAAAAGAAATTCTTCCGGTCCACTTCTGTAGATTTTTAAATGGCGTCTGCGTTGGTGTTGGCACATTTTGAGAGAGGCTTATCTCATCCAGAAATCTCATTTCCGTAGTTGGACCCAGCCAGTGGGGCTTGAACTAGCATAAAGTTGAATTTTTTTTTTTAATTCCACATCCTCATTTTCATTTTTCAGACAGAAGTTAAACCTGAAAAACAGCCTCTTTCTGTCAAACAACACCAAAAATCCTGACGTTGGGAGCATTTTTTCTCCTAGCTCTGTCATTCAGAAATGTGTCAGATGCTACTTGAAGGCCTCATGTCTCAAAAAGAGCGTGGAGGAATGTAGATGAGTTGTAAAATTTGCAGTGAATTGGAATTGAATTCATCCTTTGGCATCTTTCTGTGCTCATTTAAGTTAAGGATAGTCTCTGATTACTCCTTGACCTTTGCCGTCCTTAATGGGGCAGCAGAGCATATAATAATATAATCTTCTTTTTCTCAATGTCAATATTCTAAGAAATGCATGAACTATTTTATTCTGGGCCTCCTTAAAACCCCCTGTGGCTCTCCATTGCCTTCCAAATGAGGAGCAAATACCTTAGCATGGCCCAGGTCCTTCTCCAGATTGGTTCTTGCTCAATTCTCAAGGCCATGGTCTCCCCTCCCCCCAGCCCAGTCCCATCATACAGAGTCACCCTCATTCTCAACTAGGGCAAAATACTAGCACAATTCTAAATACTCCCCGAAGTATATCTGTCCTTCACTCATTCAGCAAACATGTAATACTAAGTTTGGGGCAATTACACACAGCAGTGATTAGACAGAAATTACCTTTTGGTGGGAGGAGTTGGGGAAAAAGTAAGTAAACAGATTAATTAACAAGATAATTGACATACAGACTAGCTCTAGGAAGAAAATGGGACAGTGTGATAGAAATTGGCTAGGAGTAGAGCCACATTGGGCTGGGAAGTCAAGGACAGCCCCTCATAAGAGTCAACATTTGAGCTGAATTCTGAATTCTCAGGGAGGAACAGCCATGCTAGAAACTGGTGAAGGGGTTTCAGGCTGAAGGTGAAGTTGGTTGAAAGGTGCTGGAGAGCTCTGAGTTTGAAGATTGATGGGACTGGACAAGATAAGGCACTTGCATCTTATTCACAATGCAAGTGTCAAGGAACAAGTTATTGGAGCATTTCAAGAAGGGGAATAGGCTCAGCGCCTGTGGCTCAAGTGGCTAAGGCGCCAGCCACATACACCTAAGGTGGTGGGTTCGAATCCAACCTAGACCCGCCAAACAACAATGATGGCTGCAACCAAAAAATCGCCGGGCGTTGTGGCGGGTGCCTGTGGTCCCAGCTACTTGGGAGGCTAAAGCAGGAGACTCGCTTGAGCCCAGGAGTTGGAGGTTGCTGTGAGCTTTGATGCCATGGCACTCTACCCAGGGGGACAGCTTAGGGCTCTGTCTCAAAAAAAAAAAGGGGGGGAACAAATGACCCGGCATGTATTATTAAAAGCTCATCTGGTCCTTGTGTGGAGAACATGTAACAGGGCGAGCCCTTGGGCCATACTTAGGTGATTGCACTTTATTTGGAAGGCAATGGGGAGCCAAATGGTTGATGCTGAGGGGATAATTGATGCCACCTAATCTTTATTATCATAAACATCATTTACACAAACATCTACCTTTTAATTTGCACTAAGGAACTGTTAAACAAAAGGATAGTGTTGAATATTATCGCTACATAAAATTCCCAGTTTTTGAATAATATTCAGATACATTGTTCTCCTTCTTTCCTGCTCTGTGGCCCGTGAGTGACCGGCTGGAAGGAGCACAGCAGCTCCAAACTCCCCACCTTCCCTCCAACTGTCCTTAATCCAGTGCCTGCCCCCCAGAGTGGAGAATCCAGCCCACTTCTATGTTTTCACGTTACCAAGCACCCACACTTGCAGCAGACATGATTCATTACGCGGTTTGTTTAATCAATATTTATTCAGCACCCACAAGGTGCTGAATATAGAACGGCACTTCCCAGACCCAAGAGACTGACAAAAAAAGCACAAGCCCGTGCCCTTACATGGATGAAAAGCCAGTAGATTGCAAATGTTTACAGTTAAGAAATATCAAGTTAACAGGGGCTTCATCTGGTGTTTGGAACACTGAAAAAGAGATGACGTTTCTACTGAGGCAGAATTACTGCATTGCAAACACAAATACTGAGTTTTTCTATAGTCACTTTGCTGGTCTTCATCATAATTTTTTGCCTGGACCCCTAGAAGTGGCCTTAATTTAACTGTTCTCCCTGCCTTCTCCCTTGCCCTGCTCTGACTCGTTGGTGTACAGGATCCAAAGGAATCTTTCAGAAACACAAAGCAGATAACTCCATGCCTCTGGTTCTACCTTCTCAGTGGCTTCCTGTTACCATGAGAGTCAGGGCCAGCTCCTCCCCCATCTCTGTTGCCGGGTTCCGGGTGATCTCCACGCCCTCATCTGCAGGCCCTGTTTCCCTGGGTCACTGTGCAGACACCTGGAATTCCTTCTGCTCCCTACACTGCCAAGTTTATCTTCTCTGTAGGGCCATTGTGCTCTCTGTACAACTGGTTCCCACTTTCCCTTCAGGACTCAGTTCAAAGGTCAGCTCTTCTTGGAAGCATCCCTGACATCAGCCTGCATTGCCCCTCACCCACCCTGGCTTCTTTACCCCGGCGCTCCACCTGCTCTCTCTGTAGCTCTTGTCACTACTGGGAAAGAGCTCACTTTGCTCTTTCCCTTCTCTGTCCCTTGATTCTCGCCGCCACACTGTCACCTGCAACAGAACACGAGTGTCTTCTCTCTTGATCCTTGTGAGATTCTCAGCAAATAAAGCAGCTTTTGGCACAAATAAGATGGAAAATAAATGTTTATTTCATGAATCACCTTTCCAAAACATGTAGGTTATTATTTTAGCAGATAGCTTTAATCCTTTGAGTGTGTTGAGGAACCATAGGCCATTCTAAAATGAAATTCCCAAGAATAAAGAGAATGAAGTAATTGGCTTTCCGTGAGGAGGAGCAAAATGCTTCGATGCGTTTGTTAACCCATTGGTTGCAAAAACATGCTACTTCAAAAATTATCAGTTTTTTTGAGACAAAGTCTTATTCTGTCACCACCCTGAGGCTGGTGATAAGACCAAAAAATTAAGAACTTAGTCACCAAAGTATATGACTCAGTAAAGTAGGCAAAGAAAGGAAAGAAGGAAAGAAGTGCTATAAAAACAGTTTCAAGGGCACAGTGAATCACGCTGGCACGTGATTCAGTTGGGTAGAGGCTGATGCAAAACAACAGAACCAAAAAAAGGTGATAAAGCCAGAAATGAGTTTCTTGCTGAGCAAAAGGTGGAAAATCCCGAGGTGGAATCATTTCTAAGGTGGTACAAAACCTTGAATGAGAAAGCCGTGATGTATGAAGCTGGAAATGTTGCCCACGGGATAGGAAGACCACTGACCACCTGTGTTTCAATACTGCCCCGCCACCCAAACTCTCCCATGGAAACTTACATTTATGGAGCCCCTTTGGTGATCTAAGCTGCTTACACCAGGCACCAATATGAACAAGAAGGAGCCCTTACCCTGGGACAGTTAGACTTTCACCAGTAGGCACTGTTATGTTCAAAGTCAAAAATTGCGTCATTCACTGAAATCACCTGTGTTATCTGCTCAGATTCTGTCTTCATATCAGCTGGGCAGACTGAGTGTCCCAGGAGTGCCTCCTGCACTTGTTATGGCTTCCTATTAAAACTGAGAGAATGGTGGATTTCTTAATACACCAATGGTTTGCTCTCTTCATAGTGTGTCATTAGCTATAAAAAGCAACTGGCGTATGGGGACTTCCAGAATAAACCACACGGGTCATTCTAGGAGAGGAACCAGAAAGACTTTAATGTATTTTAAACTGCAAAGCAGAAAGGTCATGAGGTTTCTTTCTTCTTCTTCTTCTTTTTTTCTGAGATACATCTTAACATTTTATAGGAATCTCAATTTCATTTTAATCCGTGGCTATTGAGCCTGAAAAGTAGGCTTGAAATGGCTCGTGCAAGAACACTGTAATTGCAGTGTGAAAGCTAAGTGATAGTCTTTGCTGAATTAGAGTCTAAGTTATAATATTCTTCTCATTTACAAACTAATGAAGTCAAGATTTGGAAAGGCTCTTATACCAGGATGTAGAGCAATCATGAGGACAGAAATGAAACAGAAGCACCTTGACTTCTGCTGTGGGTTTCTGTCTAAATAACACGCTTTTGGCCAGATGCTTCAAAATGCACAGCAAGGTAGGGGGAATATTAACTTCTTGAATCCCACAAAAGATTTTCAAAAGGGCATAGCACCTACGTGAAACCTGAGATTTGTAAAGTATGGAAAGGAAAAGGATTTTCTGGGAGACAGAGGAGCGTGGGAATGGAGACCCCATGCAGAAATGAGCTCAGCCCGGCAGGGGCCTCTTCCCTAGTGAGCTCAGACCCAAGCTTCCGAGTCCCCACCAAGGGGAGGTCCTGATGCAACAAGTGCCTTTGTATTGTTCAAACACTGTGTATGGTTGGGACACTCTGTATTAATGCTCACATTTTTCCATATGTACGATGTTTCGTCCTTACCTCTTCTGAGGAAGTGCGACACATTTTAGAGCCTGAGAGATGAGTCACAACAGAAGAATTGAAATGACCTGCATGGTAGTTTGTTAGTCTAAGAGCAAAACAGCTTGAACAACGTCAAGTGTAATTACATAACATATGCTATATACTTAGGTACTGGGATGCCGAGTCTCCATGCTGGAATTGCTTGGACTTGTGTAAACTGCTTATTATGTGTGCATTTCCTAATCAGTTTAATGCCAGCAAAAAACAAAGACCTCCTCTTTAAAGTACAATGAAGGTACTAAGGTGATATTCTCATGCATTATAAAAGAAAAGATAAAATCACAGCGATAATGTTTTTCTGAATGTGTTTTAAAATGTTTCTCAGGCAACTCATGTAGCCTAAGTGTCTTCTCTAATAGAACAAAAGGCAATACCAGCATCTGAGAAATGTAGATGGAGATTGTTTTTCAACATGTGCTTAGGTTGGAAACAACAGTAATGTTAGTTAATAGTTCTTCTTCTAAGGCTTGCTGAATTCTTACCTTGAACTGATTGATTGCTTTGGTATCCTTGTTTTGTCCTCCTTTTTTGAGGAGCTGGAACCTACATTACTGTCAAAGGAAGCTTTTCTCAGTCTAGGAGATTGGAAAAGCAGGAATTTTGTTTTCATTTGACATTGGCCCTTAGCCAGTTGAGAAATGGCCCCAATGTGCTTAGAATGAAGTCGTTGTAGCAAGGGTAGCTGGCAGAATGGTGGCTGCAACAAAACCACAAAGCTACTTCTGCCACTGCAGGGTAGAAGAAGCCAGAGGGGGACTGAGGCCACAGTCAAAGATATCTGAATAACATGGGCCTGAGATTGCAGACCCAGGGCTGCATGCATCGTTTCAAGACACAGTTAATTTCCAAATGGCCCATCTCCAGACAAGAGGCTCCTTGGGAAACCCTACCACCTCTGGAAGAGAAGCTTGCTGGGTTCCAGTGAAGCCTCAGATCCATTTCATGCTGTTTAGTGAGCTATACTAATTGTCGACTGGAGGGTTTATAAAAGAGAACAGGAAGTCTCTTGTGGCCAAGGCAATTTGTAGTGGTCTGAAAGCAGTCTAATTCTCAGAAAAGAAATTCTTTGTAACCATATCAAGACCCTTGACGAATGATTCTAGTTTTCTTTTATTTGATCAATGTATTTTTGCTTCAGTGTTGTTCAGTAAACAACATTAAAGAGTTTTTAAAATGAATTCAAGTGCCACAATTTTTAAAGTTAAACTTGTGGAAGGCTTCTGTTTCTGCAGACAAATGCTCCAGTATTACAACAACATACAACTCAGGTCAGTAGCATGTTACAAGTGTGCACTAGACATGCATTTCTTTTCTTATACCCTGAATACTCCATGTAAGTAATTAGACATGCAATAACTGCACACATTATGAAATAATGTCATGGTTATCACAGGGTCCTGCCAGAATGATTCAGCCATAGTCGTCGTATTTAGTAAAGAGTCAACATCATTTCATAACTAGAGTAAGGTGACCAGATTTTAACATTGGTAAAGCGGGACACCATTGACCAGGGGAGCAGGGGGGTTCTTAATTAAAAATTTGGTCTATATGGAGCAACAAAATTTTTCACAGAACACAAAAATAGTATTGTAATATATATTTTTTAATTTCAACATAAGTACAATTTACAAATATAATACATTAAAAAAATTATGTATAGTATTATTTTATTCTTTGGCATATTTCTCATTTGAGTGAATTTTTTTTAGTAGATTGCTGTCATTGTTTAAAAGGTCATAACATTTTTCACAAGAATTTGTTAAATTATATTTCACACATAAAATGGCTTTCAAAGTCTCAACACTTAATTGTGATTTTTCTGATGTCCACACTTTATTTACCATAGAATAAACGTGTTCAATCACAGCATTAGTTCCTGGTAAGGACAGC
>CAUYQV010045754.1:0-12568 GCA_963574575.1 Galagoides demidoff
GGCTGGGGATTCGAACCCGCCACCTTAAGTGTACGTGGCTGGCGCCTTAGCCGCTTGAGCCACAGGCGCCGAGCCGAGAATGGTACATTTTAAACCATTTGAATAATTTTCCTTAAATCGTGGTTGGTTTACCTTTTAATTTCATATGCCACACATCCACATTCCAATCTGAAATAACATGCTGTAATAAAATCTGTTAACAGGTAGATTAATTACAGTTGGCCGGACAACATAACCAACAATTAGGAGTGATATAGAGGGATTTATCGGTAGTATCCAAGTTCCTGGGCTTTTTGAACTTGTGAAACTCGTCATTTTGTTTTCAATTTTATAATCCCAAAGGTCAGACGATGAAGGAGAGAGGATATCTGTGTGTCATGTTTTGAAAGTTCCTTGGAATTGGCTTCTTAGCACTGGCAGATTTTCTTATTAAAGATTCACTGCAGAATTCCTCATAGATTCAATCTTTAAAGAAAATATTAAATTATATCCCAAAGTGACAGTTAGCTTGGAGCATGCTTTTGAAAAAAAAATGCAAGGAATAGAATAAAGTTTTCTTTATGATAACAGTGAAGAAATGCAGTTAACCCAGAATTCAGTATTAACTCATAAAAGTATGGCCTGGGTACAGCACTACAACGTAGTGGTCTTAGAAGATAGGACATGATGTAAAAGGAAAAATCTAGAAAGGAGAATAGTAAGGTAGAAAGCATTAAAAGCAAATTGTTCTTATGACACTAATTTGCCTGAGCCCATATTAATAATGGACATCTCCCTGCTTACTACAGTTTCCATAGGCACAGCTATGTTCTTTCCATCCCAATAATTCTGTCCTTTTTTGACACAGTAGTAAAATTTACCATTCTAATTTACCCTTTTCAAGTGTACATAGTTCTGTGGTATTTAGTATATTCACGTTGTTATGCAGTCATCATATCACACATCTCCAGAACTCATTGCATATTGCAAAACTAAACTTTCTCAACTGCTGGAGACCACCATTCCTCTTTCTGTCTCTGTGGCTTTATCTATTCCACGTAACTCCCGTAATAGGAAACACGTAGTATTTGTCCTTTTGTGACTTGCTTATTTCACTTCACATATTGTCATCAAGGTCAACCCATGTTGTAGGATGTACTGGAATTTCCTTCCTTTTTGAGGCTGGTGCACAGCACACACACACACACACAATCATTTTGTTTATCCATTCATCTGTCAACAGACATGTAAGTGGCTTTCAGCTTTGGGTTATTGGGAATAATGCTTCTGTGAACATGGTTGTACAAATACCTGTTTAATTCCCTGGTTTTATTTCTTTTGATACATACCAAGAAGTGGAACTGTTGTATCATACAGTAATTCTAATTTTTTTAAGAATTACCAAAGTGGCTACAATAATTTACATTCCCACCTCCAAGCGCAAGTGTTCCAATTTCTCTACATCTTCACCACCATGTTGTTTTCTGGCAGATTTTTTGTTCTTTGTTTATATAATAGCCATGGTATCCTACTGTGGTGATTTGCATTTCCCTAAGGATGAGTGATACTGAGCATATTTTCTTGTGCTTATTGGACATATGACTTTTTTTTTCAGAGAGGAGTTTATCTAAGGCTGTTATCCATTTTTTTAATCAGGTCATTTGTTTTCCTTATTGAGTTGTAGCTATTTTTATATTCTGCATCAGATATATGATATGAAATTATTCTCTATCATTCCATGGATGGCCTTTTCACACTGGCAATAGTGTCCTTTCATGAATATAAGTTTTTCATTTTAACAAAGTCCAATTGATCTATTTTTTTCTTTTGTTGCTTATTATGTTGGTATATCAAAGAAATCATTGCCATGTCAATATCATGAAATGTTCACCCTATGTTTTCTAAGGTAGTTTTAGCCTTTACATTTAGGTCTTTAATCCATTTTGAGTTACCTTTTTGCATATGGTCTAAGAAAAAGTCCAACTTCATTCTTTTTGCATGGCGAGAATGTCCTTTCTCTACTGACACTCCTCAAGATTCACTTGACCACATGTTTGAGGATTTATTTCTGGGCTCTCTATTCTATTTCACAGTCTTATATGTCTGTCTTTATACCAACGCCACACTTTTTAAATTACTACAGCTTTTAAATAAGTTTTATTTAAATGAAAATGTGTAAAACCTCTAACTTTATTCTTTTTCCAGAATGGTTTGACTATTTGAGGTCCTTTGAGATTCTACACGAATTTTAGGATGGATTTTACTTTTTCTGCAAGAAACAACATTGGGGTTTTGATTGGGATTGCACTGAATATGCAGATCACGATCTCCCTTACTCTTAATTAATATAAAAATGAATGGCAAGTTCCTGAAAAGAATGAAATGAATCCAAAATATTACAATTAAATGCATAAAAAAATGGATAATTTTCAAAAGTAAACATCACTGAAAGACTGCTCGGCAATCTTAGGATTAGTAACCTTTGAAGGAGGTCACCAGTGTTTTAAGTGTCTGGTGATTTCCATAGAAATTTTAACAAGGTATAGCATTCACTTCACTTGACAGCTGTATTCACTCAAGTATTATAAATGTTACATAGCTGTATACAAATAATTCTGTATTCCAGGGTAGTAACCTGGCCAGATGTTCTAATGGCTTTTGGGTAGTTTTAGTATGAATGCATCTAGGGCCCTGAATAGAAAATCATATCCCTTGCATGGACAAATTTTCCATTAACTAATTCATGAATAAATGAACTCCTGTAATTTTCCTAAATAGGTTTTCAGTTTCTCTGAAAATAAGTACAACGTCTCTTCCATATTCAATCAAGCATTTCAGGAATTACCTACTAAAAAAATCACCATCATTTCTGGGTGGTAGAAAACATTATATTCAATTCTTATTCCTTTGATGGAAACTTATTTAAAAGCTGTGTTTCAGGATCCTTGCCTTCCTAAATTTGATAACTTTCACAACAGAATGCAAGACTTACCTCAGGATTCCTAGCTAAGGCAATAGGCCCCATGCACAGGTAGAAATGATGTTTATACCATTGTTTGTAAACATAACAGGTGCCTGGGATGATAAGCATGGCAGGTATTCTATCTACCTACAGATAGAGGCTTCAGAAGATATTTGGTTTGGGGAAGTAACAATCCACCATTTGGTGTTGCCAGGTATCTTTTAAATCTTCAATGGGAGCTCATAAACTGAATATTCTTCCTGGGTGATACCAGTTCGCAAACCTGAGCCAAAAACAGAAGCAGACTGCACTGCAACCCTGGGTGGTTTTATCCCATTCCATGGTGAAAGGAAACAGTGCAGCCGACTCTTAACTGCCCATCAGTCTTCTAGAAATAGGACAGCCAGTAAATCTCCTGCCCTAATGGAGCTGATATTTAACTGTTTCTTGACCTCCTTATAATACTAGAGAAACTATAGCTCTGGAAGAATGGTATCATTTCAAAGAGGCAGGATTGGAGGTTTTGTGGGGTTTTGGCTTAAAATCTCACCATGATACATGATCACGCCAAGTTTGCCCTAGTAGTTACAAGACTTTTTTTTGTTGGAATTGTGATAAAGCACATATAACATGCGGCCAAAATAAAACTCCAGCCTATCTCTGAAAAAATCACTGTCCAGCCTATTTGTAGAATATGTTGAGAGTACAGTTATCCCCGAGATGTCTAAAAAAACTTACAGGTTAGTTGTATCACCAGAAACCAAGCACCTTATCAGCTAGCATGTGTACATGCTACATGGAGGTCTTTCCTTTCCTCACACAATGCCCTTCTAGATGGGCACACAGAGCCCGTCTTCCATCACTTCTCTCTTCCTCCGGTTTCTCCTCTCCTCTCCCTCCCACACAAGATCCTACTTTGCTACACTATTTACCAACTGCAATGGCATCACATTCTGCCTGTACATTTTATGAGACTGCAACGACTATAGGTGAAACACCTATATGCCTCTGGCCAAAAAAGTTGTTTGAGAGAGAGCAGTGAAAAGACTTTGTGCAGGCATACTTGTGAGAAACTGAGGGAGAATCCCATATGGCCGGGTTGGTTGTGGGCCTAACATGACCAAGGCTCTGGCTGGAATAGCATTTCCAGAGATGTTCAGACTGCATAAAGGAATTAAGGTTGACTTTATAAGGCCAATAAAAAAGCCCATTTATACTTCATTAGAAATTATCGGAAGCTTTTTGTTTTAAATTGGGGTTTTATCACTTCATCACATGTGGTTAGTTGTCATTTGGGAATTTTACCCATGTTTCTATGAGATAATACATTTTTCCTTTGATTTATTGACTTGGAAAAGAACTAGATATCTTACAAATATTTCTCTCTTTTCATTTTATTTGTGATGCTTTTGATATACTGCAACTTTTATTATCATTTATTGTTGATTTTTATTTTCTTCTTTCACTGAACACTAAAAAAGGCCTTCCCCATCCCTATATTTAATCAACCTAAATATTGAAGAAACAAATTTTGAGGATTTATTGTGCATCGAATAAGAGAAACTTTTCTTGACTTTTCAAAACTGTCAAGGGCAAAAAGTCAAAGGCTTCATTATTTACATTTAACATGATAAAGTGTTAAAGATAATTTTAGAATTTTTTGATACATGGAGCAAAAAGAAATATAATGAAATTGGCTCATATTCACTTGTTTTATATAATAACTATAGGATTATATGATGGTTTGAAAGTGATAACATCAGACAGACTCGGTTGTAAATTCTAGCTCCTCCACAGAATAATTCTCTGTGCGCTGGCATTTTACTTTACCTAATGTAAGCTTCATTTCCCTAAGGTGCAAAATGGGATCAATGATGTGTAGAACCGTTCCTACCATCTTTGTGTTTGGTCAAGTTTAAATAAGATGCTGGATGGAACCGCTTACCCATGCTTTGCATGTAGAAAGTGCTGTAAACATATCAGCTAATATTATTAGCTACTGTGTTTTTCCAACTAATGTGAAATGTCACCATTATTAATATCACCAATATACTTAATATGCATAACAATCATCTCTTCTAATTACAAACTTTCATAATGTTAGGGTAGTTTCATAGTACACTATTATAAACCTATTAATGAAATTTCTTCCTTTTTTCCTTCTTCTCCTTTCTAGCTACTATCTCTCATTTTTCTAGATAAACTCACAAGACCCTTTATTATGTTTCAGAATTTATCCTGATTAGATTTTGCCCTAGAATGTAATTAACATGCAAATTGATTCCATGCAAATATACTTATTTTCACTAGGGAAGTAGCCCACTGAGAAGCACAGTCTTGTCATCTTCTTTTTTTCCTGTACATCTGTAATTCCTTCCTAATTTCCTTCAGATAGACATTACATATTTATTATTCAATTTCTACACATATAATTCTGTTGTGCTAGAGACTGAATGTTTGCACTCCCCACTCCCACCCCGCCACCAAATTTGTACATTGAAGCCCTAATCCTCAATGTGACAAAATTTGGAGGTGGGGCTTCGGGAGGTTAGTAAGTCATGACAGTGGAGCCCTCACGATGAGATTAGAGCCCTTCTAAGAGGAGACACAGGAGAAATCATCTCCCTGTCATGGAGGAACTCAGTAAGAAGGAAGCTATCTGCAAACCTAAAGGGGGCCCCACGAGACATTGAACCTGATTGCCTTCCTAGCATTAAAAATTATGAGAAATAAGTATCTGTTGCTTAATCATAACTGTTGTTTAATCAACCCAATCTATCATATTTGTTATAGTACTCTGAACTGACTAAGGCATTTTGCTATAATCAATAGGATTTATTCATTGTTTCATGGTACTACACACAAAACATGATGTGTCCAATGTAGTAGGAAGATAAACATTGCACATGAAATCTTATATTTCACTCTATTAATTTTATAGCTTTAAGTATTTCAATGAAGGAACTAATTACTTTTAAAAGTAGTTGACCTTTAGGCTATCCTATTGAAGAAATAACGTTTGGATAATAGCATCTAGTTAAACACTTATCTCCTCTCAGAATTTGAAAACGTACTTCTTTGGAAATTTCCACACATTTCACATATAAATTTGGATTTCTATGAATAAAGTACATTTTGAAAAAATAATTGTTGTTTCTAAATTCAAAAATGCAAAAGAAATTAGGCAAAACCTTAAAACTTTATGATCTATCCTATCAAATGAGAAGTATAAAAATAGATTCCTATTCCATATAACACTACTAGAATGAATAGAAAAGTTTCTGCACATGACAAATGGTAAGGAAGAAAAATGTCAGATTAACTAGATATTACATATATTTCTCCTTCCAATGATAGTAAATTTGGCTCTAACAGTAAATGTCTGTAATAACCAATCTTAATACTAATTTCAGGTATGCAAAAGTCATCACCTCAGGTTTTCTGGAATTTTAATTAAGTGACAATCACTGATAGAGATCTATGGCATGAGATGTATTTATGTATAAATGTATTTATAAAGCATTTTATAATCTTCTGGCTGACTTGGAGACACATGGTAGCAACAAAAATAATACTACTGTCTTTATTGTTAAGTAAAATAAAGCAAAGTAAAGCCCTTATCCATCAAATAGATTTGAGCAATTGCTGAAAGAGAAGCTAGGCTATTATTATGTAAAGTACGATGGTTGGCAATAAAGAGAAAAAACAAGTAAAGATAAAAGAAGGAAAGAGATCAGCAAGATGATAAAATGGGAATTCTCTGTCTCCACTTCCTCTCATAGAAATCTAATTAGTAACTATCCACAGACAAATAATACCTTTGTGAATATCCGAGAACTTGTGAGTGAGGTCCAGGTTCTGTCTTCAACTGCAAAACAGAAAAGCTGAATTTGAAGGGTAAGAGAAATTGTTTCTCTCTCACTGCACTGCCCCTCCCCTGAGCTGGCACAGTGCTAAGCACAGAAGATTCCCCCTGGGCCTACACTTTCCAAGGTGGAGAAAGAGAGTTAGAGGGAGACATTCACCTTTCCCACCATTCCAAGACTCTGCATAGGAGGTCCATGCCTGTCTCACCCCATGGGAAACACTGGGGGCATCAGAAGTATAAAACCCTATGAGGTAAGTTAGAAACAAAGAATTAGGGTAGGGTTCACAGCAACCAGTGTTATCTTGGTGGTGGCCTTGCATTCCAACCAATGAAGGTGCCATGGGAAAGAGCCTAGCCAACTGTACTGCTCTGTAGGAAGCACAGCTCACAGGTCTACCAGGCTCAAGACCTTAGCCTCCCCACCCAGCTCCCATGTTCTCCTTAAACCTTCCTAAGGACTGGAGGCACTTCAAGTACATAATTATCCACAGAAAAAGGACCTGGCTGTGCCCAAGTCCAGCGGCCTAATAGCAACCTAACCAAGCCCTGTCGCTCTCCTTAAGCCTTCCCCAGGCAGATAGGCAAGTGCAGGTCAGCAATCATCTGAACAAGGGGAAATCTGACCCTATCCAAATTCAAAACCTAAGCAGTGACTCCACAAAGCCTCAGTGCTCTGATTAATGGTATCCTAGGCTGAGAGGCAAGTCCATGTGTGTATATCCATGGAGCAGAGTTTCTGGCCCTGCCTAGCTCAGCAGTTGTGAAGTTACCCCAGAGACCTCAGGTAGCCTTGCACTCCAACACACAGCCCTGTCCGATTACAGAATCCAAACAATAGTACCACTCATCCAAGGAAGACAATCTGCCACCCTGCTCTATTAGAGGGAACGGGAGAACCCAGTAAACAGCTTTGTCTGACAGAAGAGCCCATCCAGTGGTCGTTATAGACCACAGAGCACAGCCAGCAGCCTAGCCAAACCGAAGAACTTGACACCAAAGTCTGCCTATCTGGGGTCTGTTTGCCAGCTGGCTCTCTAAATCTCAAGCTACTGAAAATAGTAAAGGTCTACCATAACTGTAGAATACCTTCAAAAACCAGTAGAGATTCCTCAAATGTGCAAGCACTAACAAGGACACAAGGATTATGAAAAATCAGGGAAATATAACACCTCCAGAAGAAACTAATTAAGCTGTAATTGTAGACCCTAAAGAAATGGAAATCTATAAAATAACTAACAAAGAACTTAGAATAATCCTCTTAAAACTGTAAAACTACTACCTGTATAAGCAAATATAGGGGATAACATTGGTCTAGACAATTTATTTTTTACTATAACCCCCAAAACATAGGCCACAAAAGCAAAGATAGACAAATAGTATTAAACCAAACTAAAAAACTTCTGCACAGCAAAGGAAACAATTAAGGAAAGGAAGAGATATCCCACAGAATGAGAGAAAATATTTACAAACCATACATTTCAAAATGGGTTAATATCTAAAAAATATGAGAAACTCAGATAACTTAATAGCAAGAAAACAATTAACTGATTACAAAATGGGGAAAAGATCTGAACGGATATTTCCCAAAAGACATACAAATGAACAACAGGTACATGAAAGAATGCTCCATGTCAGTAGTTGCATCACAATTATTTGCATTATAAAAATGCAAATTAAAAGCACAGTGGGATATCACCTCACATCTGTTAGAATGCCTCTTATTAAAAAGTTGAATGATAACCAGTGTTGACAGGATTCAGAGATAAGGGAACTCTTATACATTGTTGATATGAATATAAATTAGTATAGCCATATGGAAAATAATACAGATGTGTCTAAAGAAGCTAAAATTTGAAATACCTAGGATCCAGCAATCACACTTCTGGGCATATGTATAGCCAAAGGAATTTAAATCATTATGTAAAAGAGCTATCTGCACTCCCATGTTCATTGCAGTGTTATTCACAAGAGCAAAGATATCAAACCAACCTAAGTCCCCATCAATATATAAATAAAGAAAATGTGGTAGATAGACACAACAGACACATTCTGTTCAGCCTTAAATGAGGAAATTTAGTTATTTGTGACAACATAAATGAACCTGGAGGACATTATTCTAAGTGAAATAAGTCAGGCACCAAAAGACAAAATACACAAAATCTCACTTATATGAAATGCAATGGAATCTAAAATAGTTGGACTCATAGTAGGAGAGAGAAGAATGATGATTACCAGAGGCTGGAGATGGAGGAAAATAGTAAGTTATTGATCAAAGACTGCAAAGTTTCAGATAGACAAGAGCAAGAAGTTTTGAGATCTATCACACAGGAAGGTGACTACAGTTAATAATAACATATAGTATATTTTAAAATAACTAAGAGTAAACTTCAAATGTCTCCTCCCCCCGAAATGATAAGTAGGTGAGGTCATGGTTATGCTGATTTGATTTAATCATTCAGCACTGTGTGTGTATATGTCATAATTTCACTGTGCATCCCATAATTTTATACAATTATAATTTGTCAATTAAAAATAGTATCAATAAAAAATAAAAACAAGAAAAGAGAATGACAAAGACCAGTCAATCTGGGTTAGCATAAAAGCAGACAATTCAACTCCTGGATATGATTGAACACACACATATATAAACCAGTACCACACATATATAAACCATTATATAGTACATATCATAACATCCATTTCCCTAGGTAAGGATGTCAATCAGGCATCCTCAAACTATGGTCCATGGGCCACATGCAGTCTGCCTAGGACATTTATCCAGCCCACCAGGTCTTTTTGCCACCCCTGCCTGTCTGCTTAGCAGCTGACTCGTCCCAGGGCCCACAGTCCGGCCCTCCAAAGGTCTGAGGGACAGTGAACTGGCTCCCTGTTTAAAAAGTTTGAGGACCCCTGAATTGTCAATAAATTTCAATATAGAGGAATTCTTGTCAACTCAGGACCCAAACAGTTGTCGCACCTACAAATTATCTTTCTTGCTCACTATCTATGAAGTACTTAATATCATACATAAAAAGAACTCATTCCATTTTGAGGATTCCGTTTTTCTACCAAATTTCTTTAAACAAATCACTCACTTAAACCAACAGGTTTATGTATTTTTAAAAAGATGTCCATTATGTAAAATTAAAATGTATTTTCAAAAACCTATGAATAGCAGCAACTGCATCTGTAATTTAACTTCAACTGTGCCAATATTATTCAGAAAAGTCACCCCATTTGGATGTTAAAGAGGGATAAATTGATTTTTTTTTCAAAATGTGGCTATTGTAATATCATTATAAAGGTAGATTTTAAAAAAAAATCTAATCTGTAAGTTTAGCAGGAGTGAAATTGCGTGGCCATTACTATTTCTTTACAACACTTTCCCCCAAGTGTGGTATACGAAAGAAACTCATCCTTTTAAAGTGCTTCTCAATTTTTATCTACAAGTCCTCACCCACCTTTTAAATAAAATGCCAAAGTGGAAACTTCTCAGAAACGAAAATGAAAAGCGTAAAAGCTAAAAGGTGACCTCCCCATGTAACATTTAAAATGAAATCTGTTTGTTCGACAGCTCTGCGGCCTCGCTTCCCTCTCAGGCTGTGAGTTATTAGAATTTTTCATGCAGCCAAGACCTTTCCCACTCAGCTGCTTTCTCCTTCTTCACATTAACCTTTTCCATGAAGTAGGACCATGCATGTTATCACAGCAAGAGTGCTAAAGGAAGCTTCGTAGAAATTCATAATAGAAATGATTTCACACTTATTGTCAAACCAACAACGGGTTCCTCTTTGCAGCTCTCCAGTGAGCAGTTAGGGCTTCCCCAGGCAGACAGGACAGAGGGCAGCATACCGCAAGTTAGCCTCTCTGGGGAAACTGGACAAATACAAATGAATCCTTACCCTGCGCTGTGCTTTGCACTGAACAGTTACCGGCATGATCACGATCTCAAACTTTGGGTGAAAAATCACTAGCCCGTTCCATTCTACGGAGAAGAAACTTTTCCATAATCATTTTTTCCTGCTTTAATGCAATAACTAAGTATGCAAATGTAAGGCAAACAAAAGCAAAATTAAATACGTAGAACCTTATTTTCACAGATGAAAATGAATCTAAACACTAACTGAATAAAAAATAGACAGCCTATGTTGGAATTGAGTGACCTACAATAATAGACTTCATGCCTCTGGATAATTATTCACTTCAGTAGCTACTATGAACCAACAATGAGACCATGGTAATTTTGTGAAAATGTGCTTCATGACAGATGATTGTAAGAATGACATTGGTCTCCTTTGCTGAAAGGCAGTATTTCTTCAGGATTTCATACTGCAATCAAAACCACAGAAATACACGTCATTACCCATGTCTTCTGTTGGTAAACCATTTCCTGTTTATTGATGTTATTATTCTAAGCAATGCGGCATTCTTTCCACCTGTGAGAGTTTAGGAACTTTTATAACAAAATGAAGGTTCAAGATTATGTAAGATGGGTCCTAGATTCTTCTAGGATCTAGGTTTTGTGTTTTTTAGAGGCTTATACTTTTTCCTCTGCCTTAGAATCAAAGGACACCAGCCAGAGTTGTACTCCATATTCAATTGTAATTCCATGGTAGTATTATGTAAATGAAAATAAAACCTACCCATCCAATCTAGAATTCATTTCACAGATTTCCATATTAAATTCACATGTACGCTCCTAACTTTCATCATAGCATTTTCCAAGTACATTAGTGAGCTTCTTTTGTGCTTTCCTTCATGAATATAAAACATTGAAATTATACATCTTATCATTCCTTTATCACGGGTAAAAGCTGACATAAAATGCATTCCACCTGGTTAAAATCGTAGTGATTTAACAATTTCTAGGTATAGACCAATCTCTGTAGAAAACAATATATTATTTTCATTTCTGACATGCGCAAAGGCATATAAAATAAAACCTGTACTGGGCCAGGTACAGACTCTCCCAGGCTGCTCAGAGGCCTGGGTTTGAAGATGTACAGGGAATTGAAATTGGAGGAGAATGCCACTTACATCGCTCTTCATCACTGTTGTCCCCACACTGATCTGTGAAGTCACACACATTGTCAGGAGGCAAAGAGATCCCATTGTCACACTGAAAGCCTTCTGTCCCTTGCTGGCTCAGTGGAGTAACAAAAATACAGGCAATCCAAACGAAACAAAAAGCTTCATTCATCGAGAATGTCAACATTCTGGCTGGGAAAAAGAGCATTACTTGGGATTGTCTGTCAGAGATCAGGCAGCAGTCCCAGGTAAGCCCATCATGGAAAGCATTCTTTTCTCTATTCTTTTTTATTTTTTCCAGATTTGCTTTTTGTAACTAGATACTATCGGGAACTATCCTTAACTCTAACAAATGGCTCCCAATTAATCCACTTTTTCAGAGGAGTGTCTTTAGAAAATGTTTAACTTGAGTAATTGCACCAGTTCTGTATCTAGCAAACCATGGATGATTATTGCCCTGCGTATACCATATTTACACAATTTCCGCCTTTATGGCCGTGCTATCTCTTGGAAGCAAATTTTAAGAAACAAAGGGCAGGCACATGAATGATATGGGAGAGGGGAACCACAATAAAGTTATAAGTTGCATGAAAATGTTCTATCCTTGGCCCAGTGTTGTGGCGGGCACCTGTGGTCCCAGCTACTTGGGAGGTGGAGGCAGGAGACTCGCTTGAGCCCAGGAGTTGGAGGTTGCTATGAGCTGTGATGCCATGGCACTCTACCCAGGGGGA
>CAUYQV010045755.1:0-13689 GCA_963574575.1 Galagoides demidoff
AGCTACTTGGGAGGCTGAGGCAAGAGAATCGCTTAAGTCCCGGACTTGAAAGTTGCTGTGAGCTGTGATGCCGCAGCATTCTACCCAGGGCAACAGCCTGAGGCTCTGGCTCAGAAATAAAAACAAAAACAAACAAACAAACTAAAAACACAAGGAAATAAAAAGAAAAAAATTTTAAAAAAAGAAAAATTAAAAAAACAAAAATAAAAGCTAGAAAAAAATCATTCTAGTTGCTCTTTTTTTTTTTTTTTTTTTTTTGAGATGGTGCCTCAAGCTATCCCCCTGGGTAGAGTGCTATGGCATCACAGCGCACAGCAACCTCCAAATCCTAGGCTCAAGTGGGTCTCCTGCCTCCGCCTCCCAAGTAGCTGGGATCACAGGCGCCCACCACAATACCCGGCCATTTTTTGGTTGCAGCCATCATTGTTGTTTGGCGGCCTGGGCTGGGGATTCGAACCCACCACCTTAGGTGTACATGACTGGCGCCTTAGCCGATTGAGCCACAGGCGCCGAGCTGGAATCCTGGCCTTCTAAGAAAGTTTGGTGGACCTAGCCCTGTCTCTGCATATTGGCTGACAGTGACAGACAGCCACTCTTTGTCCAGTAACAGGAGTGCAGATTTTTCCTCAGCATAATTGATTTTGATTCCTTTGGGTATATACTGAGAAGTGGGATTGCTGATCATAGTAGTTCTATTTTTAGTTTTGTTAGGGACTTCCATACCATTTGCCATAATGGTTGTACCAATTTACATTCCCACAAACAGTATACAAGGGTGTTCCCCATTTCTCTACATGCTCACCAAGACTTGTTATCTTTCACCTTTTTTGGTAATTGCCATTACAATCTAAAAGCTTTAAAGATTTTATCTTTAACACTTTTTCTGAAATTTCACCGAGATCTGCCTTGGTTCTGGGTCTTTAGCATTCACTTATACTGGGGACTCGGGGGGTCTTTCCAATCTGAAGACTACTGACTGCTAGTTCTGGGAAATTTTCTTGTGTTATTCACTAATAATTTTCTTCCCTTTATTCTCTCTTTTCTCCCTTTCTGAGACAATAATTTATAGTCATGTTGGAAATACCAGATTTTCCCTCTTGATTTAAAAAATGTTTTGTTTTCTATTTCCCACTGTCTTCTCATTTTACTCTTAGAAAGATATTTTCTTAATTTTTTGTTCAATCCTTCTGCTGATTTTTTTTTTTTTAATTTCAAGTTGATATGAAGGTACAAATAAGGTAAAGTTCAAGTTGTAGTTGAGTCCTTCACCCACTGGGCATGCTGAACACCCTCACATTGTGCACATTAGGAGGGGGTGGAGGGAGAGACCATCTATTGATACTTTAATTTCAGCACTCATATTTGTATTTACAAGAGGTCACTCTTGATCTTTGTAACTTTTTTGGTTTTCTGTTTTTGCTTTGTGTAGACAAACTATTTGTTTTGCTTCCTATGGATAGGATATTATCGCTTTAAAAGTTTTCTTCTAAACCTTGCATTGTCTCAGTTTCCTCCAAGATCCTTTTTGCTGTTAGTTTGTTTCTCTTGGTGTCTTCCTAAATATCTGGTGATCTTTTGCCTGTTTGTTTAAATATAAGCACTAAAAGATGACTGGGAATTCTGGGTAGGTGGGGCATTTAGTGACCTTTGCTATAGAATTCTAAGGCTGAATGCCAGCTTTTTAATTGAAGGACCCCAAGTGTCATTTCTGTAGGTGTTTTCTCTTGGGACATTTTCCCTTGGAAGGAATCCTCCAACCTCCTGGCTTTTGGTGTGTGTGGGGGTGGTGGTGGTGGAGGGTATAAGTCTGATTGCCAGCATTCTAGAAGCCAAGCAGGGAAAGGGAGCTGAGATGTTTTAAGACTGCTTTTAATATAATGTCAAAGCTCAGCAGAAAGTAAACCTCACATCTCCTGCCAGGATGAGGGAAAAGCAGTCTCTGGTTTAGTGGATCTGGGGATCTAGCTGTTCCTCATGCAAACTTCCAACTTTTTGTGGCACTAAATCAGCCTGTTGGCTTTCTGATCCAGCTTTCTCTGGTCTGTTGTTGGTTACCACACCATCCATCCCGTTTTAGCTTCCAAACATTTGTTGACAATCTCTTACTTGTTTGCATCTCTTTTCCATTCTCTTTTTGGGTTTATGACATTTCATTCTTGGATTGTCATTTCAGTGGAATTTCATGAAAGCAAAGATAAAGTATCTATTTAAAGCACGATGTTTAATTATCCCTACTCTACAACCCTCTGAAATGTTTTCTCCCATTACCATAGCATTGAAAATTTTTGTTCTTTTTCATTAATAGTTTATTTACTACTCATATTCATGGCTCGGGAACACAGGTCAGTGACAAACTTCTATGTAAATGAGCCCAGAGAAATTCGTTATATTTCAAAATCATTTTTCACTCTGAAAGATATACTAGCCTTCCTCATCTCCTCAAAATCTTTCATAGAATCATAATTTCTATAGAAATCTGCATATGCCTTCTTTCTTGGTTCAGCCACAGCAAACTTACAGAAAGCTGCAGCCGCCTAGGATACAGCAAATGCTCAAACAATATGAATCCACAGGCTCCTTGCCAAGAGGCCATGCATCTGAGGTTTGGCCAAAGCACTGTAAGCCATGGTAGTTATTGTCCTTGATGGGTATGCCAATCTCAACACGTCCTTCCCAGCAGAGGCATAAACGAGCTGTGGAAAATGTTCTTTTGAAGGTCACCAGATGAATACCTTGTTGCCAAATATCATACACACTCCTTTGTTTTATCTTACTGTTTCATCTTGTTTGATCTCACAGTAGCATTTGTCCCTACCATTTTTACTTGAAATTCCTATGCTCTTAGCTTCCATAAAAATCCTGGTTTTCTTCATATCTAGTTTTTTTTTTTTTTAACTTTTGTGACCAACTCTTCCTTGACCCATTCCTTTAATGCTATTACTTGTGATTCTGTCTTAGGCTATTCTCTTTTTTCACTGCACATTCTCCTTGTTGCAGACTTATTAGTTCCTAGGACTTCAATTGTTTCAGGAAACAGAAAGTAATAGACATTTATACTAAAAATATAGAAGAAGGAATTTTTAATTGCCAGCAAGAACATGGAGGCATAAAATACTGAGTTCTGGGGAATATTTCTTTCCAAACCCTCTATACTTTTTTTTTCTCAGATTAGTAACAGTTACAAAGTTATAGTTACAGATGTTAGATCGTTTTTAGCTAGTAGGAAAAAAAAAATCACAAAGAGTTAATGATAATATTTCTCAAGAAACCGGGGTGCTGTTATTTGTTACAAAGTCTTTTTCAAGGTTATTTCTGCTCCCTGTAAAGTTCCTTCTTATCTCTGGAGGAGGAGCTCTTTTGCAACTATCTGCTGCATTCTCAAGGCCACTAAGAAATGTAAGATTTATTTCTCCTCACAATTACCTATAGAATAGATGTTGATGATTCCCTGCTCTCTAGCTGAATCTTCTTTTGATAGGCTCAGGTATAACCCATGGTGTAGGTAGACTAGATGACTACCTATGTGTCTGACTTGAGAGTCATCTAGCTAACGTATTTGTAGTAGTATCTTTGCATAGTCTGTTATCTCCATAGTAAAAATATTATAAAGCAGAACTGTGGTGGCAAGGAATATTTACATTTTAAACTCTTTTGATATTTAATGCTAAATTGGCCTCCAAAATGTGTACTAATTTCACGCCTAATACAAAAATGTAGGCATTATTAAATATAAGCATAAATGGCTCCTATATTGTCATTTATTTGTAATCTAAATGCTACCATAGTTTGCATTTCATTGCTTTTTCATGTAGTTGGGCTTTTAAGTTTTAATTTCATTTATTTTTTTAAATTTTAACGATGTTTTTTCTGGGATGCCATCTTTCAGAACATAGCTGGACATTTTAATATATTTATTAGCCATTTTTATTGCTTTGTGAATTAACTCTTTCCATTTCATTTGTCTGTCTTCCTGTCATCACTTTACTTTCTGTTCCTTCCTGACACCTTAGAATCTGGTCTGCCTGCCTCTAATTTTGGTCCTTTCCAGGCCATCCACCAGAAACCACAGTACTCCTCTTGAAACATGGATTTGTTTGTTTGTTTGTTTGTTTTTGTTTTTGAAATATTAATTTAACCATATCACTCCTTTGCTAAAATGTTTAGATGACTCCCATTATATCTGTACTTAAGATACAATTCAAAGTTTGTACCATGGCCTGTGGAGTCCTGCATGACTTTGCCTCATTCTCTGCACACGTCCACATAGTCATGGTTTAGCTAACTCCTCCTTGTCCAGGTAATTGCTTACAAATAATTTCCTAGGGGGATATATTTCTAGTCCCACATCCCTGAACGTGCCTCTTGTAGCAGTACTTCTGTTGACTATTTAATGTCTTTCTCCTTCACAATGTGTGAGCTCTTGAGGGCAAGGACCACAATAAACTTATTCTCTTCTGTGTATTCTTCAGTGCTCAGCACAGTGCCTAATGCATCCATTGTGCTTAATAAGTTTTAGACAGAGGGATGGAAGAAAGAAAGACGATGGAGGAAGTCAGGAAGAAATTTCATGAGCTAATATTCTGGGTTAAGTTTACCCTAACAAGGTTGTTGTCCCCTTACTCACCAATTCCTGGAAGCTGGCTATTCAGTATGAGACTTTAAAGATGGTACTGAGAAAAGACTTTCATTTGCCCTGTAGTTTATTCCTGAAATATTTCTATTTTCAGAAACAGCCAAGAGGTACTGTTGGTAGCTACATAACAGGGTATACATGTGTGTATTATTTAACTCTTCATCCTCTACTACTAGTTTACCATAAAAGTTTCCTTTCTGGTCTTCTGCATTCAATGCCTTTTCTCTCCACTCTGACCAATTGTTGCCATGTATATGTTTATTTCCACCCTGTCATTTGCATGCTTAAGGATCTTCACTGGGTCTGATTCAGAACATCTGGCCCAGGACCTAAACACGTATAGTTTCCCCCAAATAATTCTGATAATGTAATCTTGGTTAAGAATTGCTGAAGAGTGTAAAACATACCTCTAAAAAAGAGAACATTCTAAATGGTTAATGGTATAGAGTTTAGAATCAGATGGACATAGGTTATATTTCTGACATTTATTGGTTGTATGATCTTGGTCAAGTTACTTATTTTTTCAATGTGTCATCGTTTTCATTTGTAGAATAGAAGTAACATCCACTTCACAGGTGGATGGTAGGGAGTAAATTAGATAATGTATGTAAAAAACATGCACAGTGCCATGTATATGTACTAAACACTAAATAAATGTTAGAAGTTGTGTAGTCATTTAGTTATTCATTATGTATCCAACACTGTGTTAGGGACCATGGAATACATAAGATTACAAAATATGAACCCTGCTCTTGAGTCTCTTAGAATTAGTAGGGGAGACAAAATTATCATAGCATTATACAATTAAAGGATAATAAAATGAAATGTAACTATTATAAAAGGCCAAATAAAAGATGTATGTAAGGGAACATGTTTACCTAGCATGTTGGCTTGTTGATTAGCATAAAATAAAGTAGAGAGGGAGAAAAAAATCTTTCAAACTGCTCTGACAAAGCCTTCAAAGGTTTAGTTTTGATGCTGCCTGCCAGATGGAAAATGATGCAGAGGGGAAAAAATCCTGTATTTACTTCTCAAAATTAAGACAGGATGGAGGAGTGCATTTTAGGGGTGAACATATGTGAATAAATATGGTATAACTCTTAATTGGTTCCTGATGATTAAAATTTAAATGGTTTCCATTGGGAAAGCACAGATACAATATTTTCACTTAATGAATCAAGCCTTAGAAGTCATTTATTTTCACCTTGTTAAACCAGAAATCAAACATTGGATGAAGGTTGCAAACCTATTTTGATGTATATTGACATACTTTTCTCTCTTTCAGGGTCGCTATGGCAACTGCATCTTCTCAAGTTCTGATTCCAGACATCAATTTTAATGATGCCTTTGAAAACTTTGCTTTAGATTTTTCCAGAGAAAAGAAACTGCTGGAGGGGCTAGATTATTTAACAGGTGTGAAAATATTGTGTTTTCCTTCCCATTTTAATTTTTTCCTTTTGGTGTGATTTTACTTAAAATTATATTAAAAATTTTAACATTAAATTAAAATATTAGTATAAAATAAATTAAAATTTGTTAAATTTACTTAAAAATAATCTGAAGAGGATATTTACAGTGAAAATGTTTTATAATCGTTAAAGTGATGCATGTATCTTTTTAGAAAGAATAGATTTTAGTTTGTATAACAGAAAATAGAGATGATTTTAGAATCTTTATGGGATCAGAATGAGTATACAATCCCTACTTAAGGGTAAGACACAAGAAATTGCTAATGGCTTAGTCCTTATGAGTCAATTGTAATACATCGTTGCTTGTTAAGAATGTTGGCTCGGCGCCTGTGGCTCCAGAGGCTGAGGAGCCAGCCACATACGCCTAAGGTGGTAGGTTCGAATCCCCAGCCCAGGCCCGCCAAACAACAATGATGGCTGCAACCAAAAAATGGCCGGACGTTGTGGCGGGTGCCTGTAGTCCCAGCTACCTGGGAGGCTGAGGCAGGAGACTCGCTTGAGCCCAGGAGTTGGAGGTTGCTGTGAGCTGTGATGCCATAGCACTCTACCCAGGGGGATAGCTTGAGGCTCTGTCTAAAAAAAAAAAATGTTACAGAATGTCCCACATGGATACAGGTACTATCCAAATGGTTTTAAGAGAAATTAGAAATTATTAGATCAGAAAGAAAAGTGTGAGAAATACATGGCTTGCAGACTATTTTGGAAAATGAGAGATGTGACCAGCCTGTTAAGTGTTACAGGCTACCTTCAGGATTATTGAATGATCATTTTATGTGAAAAATATACACAAACTAACTTTTATGTCTTTCTAAATTAGAATAATGGCTGTGAATTTTATATTTGCAGCTATTTTGTTAATATATTACCATAGATGTCATTTACCGAATATCTACTTAATACCAAACATTGTGTATTAATTTTGTTTTATTAATCCTTATGGTAAATCATCCGTTTTCACAGATGAGGGAACTCATATTAACTGGCCCTTGACTATACTGCCAAAAAATATAATAAAACTTATTTTGAAATAAAAAGCAATAGGTTGAGGGCCATATATTAAGAAAAACTGTGTGACCACTTTGCTCTGTTATTTATGTAAGTGCTTATACCATGTATAGGCAGACTAGACAATTGAGGCAACGATCACAATAATTTGGCTTATATCTTTGCCAGAAACATCTTTATTATTATAGCAAAAGTGGTTTTGGGGAGCTGGAGGTCCCAGCATTTTGCTTCAGGTTGTATAGTTCATGCAACCTAATGATTCTCTGTTAAGAAAATCTCCTCTCTAAGGCATGTTGGGTTAGGCAGAAAGAGTAGTGATTGTAAAATTCCATAAGAGAAATTTTGCTTTCCTTATGTTTTCCACCTTTCCTTACAGCCCCAAACCCACCATCCATCCGAGAGGAACTCTGTACTGCCTCCCATGACACCATTACAGTCCACTGGATCTCTGATGATGAGTTCAGCATCAGCTCCTATGAGCTTCAGTACACCATATTCACTGGCCAGGCTAACTTCATCAGTAAGTCATGGTGTAGTTGGGGCCTGTGGCCAGAGATAAGGAAATGTAAGGAAGCAGTAAGCTGCTCAAGATTGGCCGGGGCGCCACGAGGCAAGTGTTTGTAAGACATGTTAGGTTGTTTAGTATAGTGTTTCATAGACAGCGTAAGCTCCCCAGAGCATTGCAAAGACCTTGCTGATGGGTGACAACCTAGTTGTGTATTTCCTTTCTGGGCAGTCACTGGGGCCACTCCCGTTTATTTATGTAATAATCCTTATCCTTTCCCCAATTAGTCCATGTCATTCAGTATTTGTTCATTGCTAGTTCTGTGTGTGTGAACATCTGCCTCTCTCCTTGACTCTGCTTCTACTTCATTAACATGGTAAAATAGATCATGTTCAGAGACTTCCTTTCCCACACCTATTTGTGTCAGTGAATGTGGTGACAACCCTCTTGCCTCTGTCAATATTCCCTTTACTCCTTCTCCCTTTCCATCAAGAATAACACTAAATATAAAAACATGTCAGTCAGCCCCAAAAGGAAAGCAGTTAACAAAGCATTTTGTTTTGTTAGCTCACATGTTATGGTTTAATCTTCTGGTGAATTGGAGCAAGACAAAGCAGGGTAGGCATTGAACTTCACTCATTGATTGCCAGTCAAGTGGAGTTGAGCTGAAAGTTCCCTTCGATGTACTGGGGGAGATGGAAACAAAAGCAGAATTAAAGGTAGATTCAATACTGGAAGCAATTGCCACCCTAAGATCACATGTACATGGCTACAAATGATAATTTTCTTTTACCTTTGTGTTGTGCTTTGTGTCTGACTTCACAGATTGGCACGAGAGGAGATTTTCCAACTAGACCCTCCTGATAGGCTTCCTTTTCCTGTTTTGTGACAATTCTGGGGCAGACTTCTGCTTGTGAAAATGGTGGGGTGGGGAGAATGAAAGGACATTTGGAGGTCAAACTCTAAAGAAAACACTTGCCTCGTGCAGCTCCAACCAAAGCCACTTGACCCATGTAGCTATGTTCCTAGGTGTTTCTACAGGTTGTGACATCACAAACTCTAAGGCTTCACCAGCATACCTGTTACTCCTACTCTGGGAAGTCTTAGAGTCAACTACTGTGCTTTTCCTTCCTGTTATGGGGATAGCAGCCCTCTCCCAGGAGTTGAGAATAGGCCTGAGAAGTGACAGAGATCAAAAGGTTGTCACCTTTGTTTCCAAGGCTATATAGTCCCTTGTAAAGAAATGCTTAGAGGATAATTCTTTTTTTTTTTTTTTTGTAGTTTTTGGCCAGGGCTGGGTTTGAACCTGTCACCTCCAGCCTAATAGTGATAGGATAGTAGCACCTTAGAGTTGGAATGTACCTTAGAAGTTATCTAGTGTACTCTTCTTCTCTTCTGCCAGATGCCCAATAGATGATCTGGGCCTCTCTGAACTTGAACATTTCCAGTGATAAGGAGGGAGCTCACTTCTAACAAAAACAGCCCATTCAGTTGTCGTGCAGCTATAAATAATTGCCAAGTTTTTTTTTTATAAGAGGCATAACTCTTTATCTTAGTAAACAATACATTAATAATTTACATGTGTAGTATGCTTTGTTACTTACAAATACTTCCACATACATTATCTCATCTAGTTCCCATGAGTTCTCAGTTAGCCTTTGAAATAGATGATACTAACTTTGATGTATAGGTGAAGAAACAAAGGCTCAAGTTAAGTGAATTGCCCAAGGTCACAGAGATACAAAATGATGGAATCAAGATGCTACCCATGCTTGCCAGACTTCAAACTTAATATTTCTTGAATAAAACTATACCCATTGGGCGGTACCTGTGGCTCACTGAGTAGGGTGCCGGCCCCATATACCAAGGGTTGCAGCTTCGAACCCGGCCCCGGCCAAACTGCAAGAAAAAATAGCCAGACATTGTGATGGGCACCTGTAGTCCCAGCTACTCGGGAGGCTGAGGCAAGAGAATCGCCTAGGCCCAAGAGCTGGAGGTTGCAATAGCTGTAACCTCTACTGAGGGCGACAAAGTGAGACTGTCTCTAAAAGAAAATAAAAAATAAAAATAAAACCACACCCCTCAGTTAATATTAGTTCTGGCAATTTGTGTTGTGTCTCACTAACAAACCTAATCCATCTTTCACATGCTAGTTCTTCAGATAATTTTAGGTAGCTTCTATGACCCTTCTAAAGTTTCTCTTTTCTAGGCTAGACATCTTTGGTTCTTTATTATTATTATTATTATTTTACATCTTCAGTTTTTTAATTAAATCATAGTTGTGTACACTAATGCAATCATGGGGTGCAAAGTGCTGGCCTAATATACAATCTGAAATATTTTCATCAAACTGGTTAACATAGCGTTCATGGCATTTTCTTAGTTATTGTGTTAAGACATATATATTTTACATTTAGTAAATTTAACATGTACCCTTGTAAAATGCACCATAGGTGTGGTCCCACCAATTACCCATCCTCCATCCTACATCTTCAGTTCTTAAGATGTTTCTCATGTGACATGGTTTTCAGATCCTTTACCATCTTGACATCCTTTTTATGGGTATACTCCTGTTTGTCAAAATGTTTTGTCAAAAAAGTTAATACGAGCCTGGTACAGTGGCTCATCCCTGTAATCCTAGCACTTTGGGAGGCTGATGTGGGTGGATTGCTTGAGCTCAGGAATTCAAAACCAACCTGAGGAAGAGCATGACCCCCATCTCGTGCATTCCTGTAGTCCCAGCCACTTGGGAGGCTGAGGCAAAAGGATCGCTTGAGTCCAGGAGTTTGAGGTTGCTGTGAGCTATGAGGCCATAGCACTCTACCCAGTGTGACAAAGTGACATTCTGTCTCAAAAAAACAAAAATAAAATATAAATCACCATTCACATTCTGATTTTTGACGATTGACGCAATAGCATTCTTTGTGGCATATGAAGAACCCAATGTTGTCCTCTATGGACTAAGTAGGATCTGGTCTTACATTTAATTATCATAGCTCTTCAGGTTCCTTTAATCTGGAGCACTGCCTCAGCCCTTCTTTGTCTATAAGGACATTGACATCTTTAAAAGTACCCTGTATATTATATTTTATTATACTGTTCCTTATTTTGTGTTTATCTGATCTTTCCTCATGATTATACAGTCCTTTCTTAGGGTGTTATATCTGGAGGCACATGATGTCCACTTGCTCTTCACTGGTAATTGATAGTATTACAATTTTGATCACCAAGTTAGGTTGTTGGATTTCTTCACTGTGTAGTTATTTCTTTTACTTTCACCACTAATAAGCCACCTGTGATACTTGAAGACCATGAAGATACTGCTGCTTTACCAAACCCATCTCACCTCTCCCCTCATCCCTCTTTTAGCATCAGTTAATGATTCTTGTCTGATTCAATATTTACTGTGATGATTACAAAATGGTGATTTTCCAGCTGAGTACTCCCTCCCACATTTACAAGTTAGCACTCGGCATTCAGTTATAAGCAAGAGCCCTGTCTGGGCACCAGTGGCTCACACCTATAATCCCAGCACTCTGTAAGGCCAAGGCAGGAGGACTGCTTGAGCTCAGGAGCTCAAGACCAGCCTGAGCAAGACTGAGACCCAGTCTCTACTAAACATAGAAAAATTAGCCAAGTGTTGTGGCAGGTCCCTGGAGGCTGAGGCAGGAGGAACACTTGAACCCAGGAATTTGAGGTTGCTGTGAGCTAGACTGACACCAGGGCACTCTAGCCTGGGTAGCAGAGACTCCATCTCAAAAAGAAAAAAAAAAAGAACCCCATTCCCTGTTTCCCCAATTTGCTTATTTATTTATCAGTATGGACTGAAGCATACTGTTTAAATTTTATTATCACTCTTACTTGTTTTGGTGCCCAAATTGTTTCACTTTAGCTTATGTGAGCCTTTCAAGGTCACCCCAGGGACCTTGTGATATTCTCCCATCATTTTTTAAAGTACTCCTTACTTTCTGGCATAACAGAATGTTCTAGGCTCATTTTTATTTTATCTTGTCCCAGCCTTGAAATCAACCATCTTTTTTTCAAGGAGTCCCGGTTCCTTTTAGTAGGAGAATATTAGAGACAAAGACTTAGGCAGTGTATGTGCACACAAAATCTACATATGCACGCACGTAATATATAAGCATACATACTTTACATATGTGCATGTGCACAAACATATGCATGCTTAAGGAAGCACAAATTCACATAAATACTTCCACTTCCAATGCATTCATTCCCATAGGTTCGTTCTTGTCTTCCCTCATTCAATATTTGTATGTTCCTTCTTCCATAGTATAAACCCTGGGCCCAACAGTCTCAAGACCTATATTGATTTGCTCAATCCTGTCATATATCTAAAATAGTGTCAGAATTGCTCTGCCCACACCACTGTAACAACAAACCTGCTAACAATACTTCAGGTTTTCTTTCCATGTCTTTTCCACCCTCACTGCTTTGGTGTGGTTATGTTATTCATGTGAAGTGCAATGGGGCTCACTTGTTTCAATTTCCCTTTGGTTTTAGTCCCCCACCTTTCCCATCCTTATGGATTTAATTTAATTTTTTTTTTGAATTTGTAAAACAACAGTGTTTCCCAAAGAGAAAACTATACAAAAAAGGTATAATCAGAGAAGTGTCATTCCCTCCATATCCTTTTTACCCTGTTCCTCTACCCCTGTGCCTTGTCAGTAACCAGCTTCATTATTTTCTGGTTTATCTTTCCTATTGCTATTGTTGTTTCTTTGTGAATTCAAATAAATATATGTATATTTTATTTACCTCTCCTTTCTTTTTGTTCCTTTTCCCTTCCCTTTCCTTCCTTTTCCTTTTCTTTTCCCCTTTCCCTCCCTTTTCCCTTCCCATTTCCTTTTCTATTCTTTTTACTTCCCCTTCCTTCCTTTTTCCTTCCCTTTTCCCTTCCTCTTTCCCTTCCCTTCCATTTCTTTCCCCTTCCCTTTCCTTTTCCCCTTTTCCCTCCCCCTTCCCTCTCCTTTCTTTCTCCTTCCCCTTCCCGCTTCTTCCTCCTCCTTCTTTCCCTTCCCTCCCCTCCCCTGTTCTTCCCTTCCCTTCACTTCCCGCTTCCCTTAGAGTCTCACTAGGTTGTCCACACTAGTGTCCTGTGGCATCAGCCTAGCTCACAGCAACCTTCAACTCCTGGGCTCAAGCAATCCTCCTGCTACAGCCTCCCAAGTAGCTGGGACTATAGGCACTCACCACAATGCCTGGCTAATTTTTCTATCTTTAGTAAAGATGAGATCTTGTTCTTGCTCAGGCTGGTCTTGAATTCCTGAGCTCAAGCTATCTACCTGCCTCAACCTTCCAGAGTGCTAGAATTACAGGCGTGAGCCAATACACCTGCCCTATTTACCTTTCTTTCTCTCAAAACAAGTAGCATACTATCTGTGCTCTTTTACAATTTACTATTTTCTTTTTTTTTTATTGAATGGTAACTATGTACATTAATGCACTTCTGGGGTACAGTGTGGGGTTTTCACATGCAATCCGAAATACTTCCATCAAACTGATCAACACAGCCTTCATGTCATTTTCTCAGTTAATGTTTTAAAACGTTCTGATTCTACTCTTGGAGAGTTTCACTTGTACCCCTGTAAGATAAACCTCAAAAATGGTCACTCCAATCCCCCTCCCTCCACCCAATCCCCCCCCCTTCTCCCCTCCCCCACATTCTTAGGCTATTTGGTTATAGCTTTCATATAAAAGGTATAAATTAGTTTCATAATAGGGGTGTGTACATTGGATACTTTTTCCTCCATTCTTGTGATACTTTGCTGAGAAGAACATTCTCCAGCTCCATCCATATGAACATGAAGGGCGTAAAGTCTCCATCCTTCTTAATGGCTGCGTAGTATTCCATGGTGTACATATAACAGTTTGTTGATCCATTCGTGGATCGATGGGCACTTGGGCTTCTTCCATGACCTGGCAATTATGAATTGGGCTTCAATGAACATTCTGATACAAATGTCTTTGTTGTAATGCGATTTTTGGTCATCTGGGAATATACCTAATAAAGGAATTGCAGGGTCAAATGGCAGGTCTATTTTTAGTTCTCTAAG
>CAUYQV010045756.1:0-25021 GCA_963574575.1 Galagoides demidoff
CAAGCTATCCCCCTGGGTAGAGTGCCATGGCATCATAGCTCATAGCAACCTCCAACTCCTGGGCTCAAGCGAGTCTCCTGTCTCCGCCTCCCAAGTAGCTGGGACCACAGGCGCCCGCCACAACGCCCGGCCATTTTTTGGTTGCAGCCCTCATTGTTGTTTGGCGGGCCCGGGCTGGGGATTCGAACCCGCCACCTTAGGTGTATGTGGCCGGCGCCTTAGCCGATTGAGCCACAGGCGCCGAGCCTCATTCCCATTTTATAATTGGAAGGTTGAAACATGGAGAGCTGTTTGTATGTGATTTCAAAGACAGTCAACCTCAGAGATGGAGAAAGGAAAAATATCTGTTTTATTTGCAGCACTATTTTTTTTGTTTCATTTTTTTCTCCATTTTAACTATGCACAGGGTCACTGACATGGTTGAAACAGAAACTAGGAGTATAGTATCTTGCCCAGTAAAACTATTCCTCTGCCAAACTTAACTTCGGAAGAGAGTGGTTTGACTGTTTCCTGCAAAGTCAAGATTTGCTCTGAACAAAGCTATAGGTCCACACATTCTAACAAAGAAAACAAATAAAAAATATGAACAGAAGAGCCAATATTTTATAGTTTCAGTTGATGTTCAGTCACTTTGGAGGCAGGCAGCCAAGACTCAAAGGGAAACATGCCACAAGTAAGCACGCAGAAAAATGAAATAAACATTTAGCAACTTTTGAGACTATATCTTGTCTTACTGAGACTCTGATGGCACCTTAAAGGGTATTTCTATTACTAAAAGTCCCCTAGAAATTGAGTAGACCCCAGAGAACACAACAGCTTCTCACTCTATGTCTTATATTACTAATTAATTGGATTCTGGCTGTCCTGGTGATACTCTGGGAATCCTGCAAAAATTCAGAAGCTCCTTTAGTTCGGGTTGGAACAGCAGGTCTCAGACTACTTCTCTCATCTGCAGACTGCTGCTTCTGCTCTCCTTCAGACTCAGGAGAGAAGCATAAAGGAAAATTTTATTGTTCCAAGATCACTGCGATACTATAAATTCATGGTACAGCTTTGAAAGGCTATTAGCTTCCTGGAGTGCTAAACCAGGGAGTGGGGAGTAATGGTAGTAGTAAGAAACTAACCTCTATTAAAACAGGGAGCATGTTCACACTTCCGATTTTCTCTTTGTCAAGTAATATGTATCTATTTCTGAAAGAACTTTAAATTAACAGTGATTATAGCAAGTTTGTAGGATACAAGGTTAATATACAAAAGCCAACTCCTTTCCTAGACACCAGAAATGAATGAGTGAAATTTGAATTAAAACACAATACCATTTACATTTTCATCCCTAAAACGAAATACTTAAGTATAAATCTAACAAAATATACAAGATCTATATAAAAACTATAAAACTCTGATGAAATAAATCAAAGAACTAAGTAATGGAGAAATATGCCATTTTCATAGATAGCAAAAGTCAATTTTTTTTATACTGATTATCATCAGCCTATAAAACTCAATGTTTTCAAGTTGTCCCTTCCTCCAAACTCGATCTATAGATTCCATGCAATCCCCATCAGAATCTTAGAAAGTTATTTTGGGGATATTGGCAAACTGATTCTAAAGTTTATACAGAGAGGCAAGAGACCCAAAATAGCCGACATAATATTGAAGAAAAAGAACAAAGTTGGATAACTGACACTACCAGACTCTAAGATTTACTATAAAGCTACAACAATCAAAATGGTATGGTATTGGTGAAAGAACAAATAGATCAATGGAATAGAAAATAGAAACCCAGAAATAGACCCACAGAAACATAGTCAAATCATCTCTGATAGAGAAGCAAAGGCAATACAATGAAAGAAGATATCTTTTCAACAAATGATCCTGGAACAGCTAAATATCCACATGCCAAAAAATGAATATAGACACAGACCTTACACTCTTCACTAAAATTAACTCAAAATGGATCACAGGCCTAGATGTAAAATGCATAACTAAAAAACTCCTAGAAGCTAACATAGGAGAAAATGCGGATAATCTTAGATTTGGCGATGACTTTTTAAGTATGACACCAAAGGCACTGTCCCTGAAACAAAGAACTGATAAGCTAGTCTTCATTAAAGTTAAAATCTCTGCTTTGTGAAAGGCACTTTCAGAAGAACGAGAAAATATTTACATAAGACATATCTGATAAAGGACTAATATCCAAAGCATACAAATAATTAAGATTCAACAATAACAAAACAGCCAATTAAAAAATGGGCCAAAGACCCTAACAGACACCTCTACCCATGAAGATAATAGAGACAGCAAATATGTATATGAAAAGATGAGGAGTATAATTGTGATGGATGTGTTAAGCAGTTCAATGTAAGCATTTCACATCGTCTATCAAATCAGCACACTGACCCCCATAAATGCATCAATGCACACAGTTATGATTTAATAAAAACAAAATAATAAGAAGAAAAAAAAGAAAAGATGCTCCACACCATACAGCATCAGGGAAATGCAAATTAAAACAACAATGAAATACCACTATGCACCTATCAGAACAGCCGAAATCCAGGACACTGACAACACCAAATGCTAAGAAGGATGTGGAGCGGCATGAACTCTCACTCACTGCCAATGAGAATGCAAAATAGTACTGCCACCTTGGAAGACAGTTTGGCAGCTTCTTACAAAATTAAACACAATCTACAATCCAGCAGCAATCATACTCCTTGGTACTTACCCAAAGGAGGTAAAAACTTGTGGTCGACACAGAAACTGGCCCGTGGATGTTTATTGCAGCTTTATTCATAATTGCCAAAACCTGGAAGCAACTAAGATGTCCTTAGTAGATGAATGGATAAATAAACTATGGTACGCTTAGACAATGGAATAACACCCAGCACTAAAAAGAAATAAACTATCAAGCCATAAAAAGACATAGAAGATATTTAAAAGCACATTAAGTGAAATAGACAAATCTGAAAAGGCTACATACTTTATGATTCCAACTATATGGCAATCTAGAAAAAGTTATACCATGGAGACTGTTAAAAGATCAGTGAATTTCAGGGCTTAGTGGGGAGGGAGGGATGAATAGGCAAAGCACAAAGGATGTTTAAGGCAGTGAAAATACTGTGTGATACTATAACGGTAGAAACACATCATTTTACATTTTCCCCCAAACGATAGAATGTGCATCACCAAGAGAGAACCCCAAAGTAAGCAGACTTCAAATAATATGTCAATGTAGGTTCATCAATTGTAACAAGTATACTTTTTGGTGGGGGCTGCTGATAATGGGGGAACCTATATGTATGTGTAGATGTGTAGAGGCAGGAGCTACCTGGGAAACCTCTGTACATTCCTCTCAATTTTGTAATGAACCTAAAGAATTAAGTTTTTATTGAAAAAAATGAAATTACAGCAGTGTTCCAACCCCAAATTGTAATGCCAACCTAATATAATTAGAGCACTGTTACTCCAAATTTAGTCTTCTCAAAATAGTATACTCAGAACATAAAATTTATGAAAATGATGATGAGGTTTATGCTTCTCAAGATATTTTTCAATTTAATTTCAGAACCTCTAAACCATTTCCTAATGCTGCAAGCCTTTAATACACAGGTTGAGAACTGCTGCACTAAACACTAGTGCAAATTCTATAGAACTTTGGCTCTGGCTTGGCACTTGTGGTCCCAGCTATTTGGGAGGCAGAGGCAGGAGACTCGCTTAAGCCCAGGAAGTGGAGGTTGCTGTGAGCTGTGATGCCACAGCACTCTACCCAGGGGGACAGCTTGAGGCTCTATCTCAAAAAAAAGAACTTTGTCTCCACAGATGGAGGTAGGTAGCAATCCTGCTGAGTGCAAGAATTCATTCAAATTAAAGTAAAGCACCCAGGTTTTCCATCTTATTATGTACAGATACAGGTTAATTTTATTTGATATAGCCAACAGTAATTTTATTATGTTTATCAGTGTCATTCTTCCTGTTTTTATAAAATTCATCGAGCTGCAAATCAACTGCTTTAACAAGTGATTGTTAAACTGAACAATTAACCTGAAACTGAAAGTAAACTACCTTTGAACTTAAAATGAAAGCTTTATTAATAAAAGTCCTTTGAAAGGATATAACAATCACCACTGCTTCAATTATCTTCTTTTTCTTGGGAACTTATGAATAACAGCCTGACTTGCATTTGCAAACAAACAGGAAAGTCTGCAAGCTATACCGAAAGCAATGCTTAGTTATGAGGCCAGTTGCTTAAAAATATTTTAGAACATGCATTACTTCAGCATTGCAATATTGGCTAAAAGAGCTTTAATATGCAAGACAGGATGTAAGATGCTTAGCTGATCCAAATGCCAGTCTATGGATTTGAAAGACTAAAGATCACATCACCAGAAGGTTGACAGAAGTGACACTTTGCAGAGTGCCAATGATTTATGCCAATGTCTTGCTTGATGATACTGTTATAGACAGCACTGTCATTAAAAAGCCCCTGCTGACTTCCTTCCACATTTATGGTGCACAAATTATAGGTGAGCCCAAAGATCGAACCCTCCCTGCCTTTTGGATTTCAATGATCACGTTACTTCTCATTTAGATTAGTTATTGCATGTACCTTCCTTCTTTCTACCTGCTTCTTATTTTCTCTATACACAGCAATGAGAAGGTAAGGAATAAAATTTATCCTGCTAAAAAAAAGTAACAATTATAAACACATTCCCAGGGAGCTTAGACAACCATAAACTGGAAGGAAGTCTGCTCTTATTATGAAAAATAACAACAATAACAAAAACTTCCAAAAGCAAAGCTTTGGAGTAAACTGTCAGGGTTAGTACAGATTATCTTTTCTTCAGTGTGTGGTACCTGAGCATTTCCAAAACAACTCCTAAAACAGCAAAGAAAAGATGAGTTTATCCTCTGAAATGCTTAATTTAAAATTTGTTCTGCTAAACTTCTGCCTCAAATATACAAATATTTGTTGTGTTAGAGTTTTAGAAATACAGCAGTTCCCTTACTTGAGAGGATACCTTCCAAGATCCATCTATCTGCGGATACCTGAACCCACAGAGTTATCAAGCCCTATACAGACTATGTTTTTTCCTATATGTATGCATCTATGTATCATAAACCTATAATAAAGTTTAATTTATAAATTAGACACAGTAAGAGATTAACAACAATCAGTAATAATAATATAAAACAATTATAACCAGCATCACTACTCCTGCATTTTGGGGCCATTATAAAGTAAACCCTTGAACACAAGTCCTGCAATACAACAGTCTGATAACCAAGATGGTTACTAAGTGAGTAACGGGCAGGTAACAGATACCTGGTGGACCAGCTGGACAAAGGGCTGGATGGAGCAGGAATGGCACCAGATTTCATCAGCTACTTAGAACGGCATGCAATCTAAAATTAAAGGATTATTTATTTCTGATAATTTTCCATTTAATATTTTCTGACCTCAGTTGACCTCAGGTAATTGGAACCACAGAAAATAAAACTGTGGTTAAGAGGGGACACTACTGTACTCTGAAGGCAATTTTTTAATGGTATTTTCTAATATTTTATTTACAGAGACCAATCATTTTATCTTATACCTAGAAAAAAAAATACTCCAACTTTGTGAACTCTCCTTAGTTTACTGAAGTGAAGCTGAAAGGAAAGGAACTATTGTTTCTTTTTAACAAGTATTACAATGGCCATCAGCTGTTTTTCTGGAAAAAAGTCTCAGACAAGCCCCAAAACATTTATATGTGCCTCCTTTGTTTGAAATGACTACTTTTCATTTCTTTATATCTTTATCTAACAGGAAAGTAGATGACTTTGAAAATACAGTATGAAAAGAGACTGGCCCAGAAAATTTAATTGCAACTCTGTTTCTATTTAGACTTTTTAGTGTTGGTGCTTGGTAGTGTTCTTTCCTTAGTGTGTTATTAAACATAGACCAATTTGAGTTCATATAATATGTTAAAAACTGATTTTTTCTAAATGAACACCATCAAAGATGAAATTTATGTTGAAAATTAAATTTCGATAAGAATTTCTTACAAAAAAGATGAAATAGAGAGGTCAATTTAAGATAACCACACAATAGCATTAAATCAAGATTCATTGTTTAGAAAAGCAACCACATTGAGAATTAAAATACACATTCCCTTCTGTATACTGGAGACAATAAAGGCTAACAGCAAGGAAGTAAAGGAAATAAATCTTCTTCAAATGGATTGGGGTTTAAGAAAAGTGCAATGGCCCAAGGATATAAATGCCCTGTGAAAGGCTGAGACACCTACCAACCTGCTGACTGGCTGTGTATAGCAGAGGTAGGGCAGGTTGACCAGCATGCTGTAAGGGTGATAGCAGTAGAGGGCAAATAAATGTTAAATGGTGGCTCTAAAATAAGTGTTATTAAATAATACATTAATATATTACATAGCCTCTTTGTTTAAAAAACAGTTAAACATAACACATAAAGCTAAGGTTCACTTTAACCCTTTGTATGCTCCAGACCTTTTAAAAACCATTTACATATTAAAAATGGACTAAATGCCAATCAACAGAGAAGAATGGCTGAACGGACTATGGTATATACATACCGGGAAGTAATGTGCAACTTTAGAAATGATGTCAATTTTTTTATACACTAACACAGAAAGATCTCTAAGACATAGTGCTGAGTTAAAAACATGGGATTATAGGCTGGGTGCAGTGGTTTATGCCTGTAATCCTAGTACATTGGGAGGCCGGCCCAGGAGGATCACTTAAGGCCAGGAGTACAAGATCAGCCTGGGCAACACAGCAAGACAACGTGGGTGACAGAGTGAGACCCTGTGTCTAACAGACAAACAAATTACAGAATGGGATTTACTTTATGATATCATTTATGTAAAATATTGTGTAAAATGAAATAATATTAATACCCATTCTTAGGACTCTTCCTGTGGATTGTAGCACTTATGTTTGATCCCATCCTTGCCACATAATTACAGCTCATTTTTTGGCATGCTTTCTAGTGTCTTGTACTGTAAGTTAATTTTTCATTTGTGTGTACTCTGCGGAACCTTCCACAGTACTAAGTATGCCCACAATAAGCACACAGTGAATACTATTTAGATAAATACTTTTACACCTAACAAGACTGGTGGTAAAGCTATAGTTCTTGCAAGTTTATTCCAGTAGTAATGTAGGATTCAGCATAAATTTTATTCAGTTTCTTTTACCAGAAGCAGTAACATTTTTGTTTTATAACCTTCAGAGTTTTCGTAAATATAGACAGGCAGCTGCTATTCCACTTCCCACTTACTGATAATTAGCAACCTTTTATAGTATTCAGTAAAAACTTTTTGGTGTTTTTTACTTATTTTCTATGTTGCATATTTACTATCCAGCCTGGGAAAAAAGAAGACTGGCTTTAAAAATTCTCAGATTGAGGCCCGGCATAGTGTGTCACATCTGTAATTCTAACACTCTGAGAGGCTGCAGCAGGTGGATTGCCTGAGCTCAGGAGTTTAAGACCAGCCTGAGCCAGAGTGAGACCCCATCTCTAAAAATAGCAGGGCATTGTGGCAGGAGCCTGTATTCCCAGCTACTTGGGAGGCTGAGGCAAGAGGATCACTTGAGACCAAGAGTTTGAGGTTGTTGTGAGCTATGACACCATGGCACTCTACCAAGGGTGACAAAGTGAGACTCTGTCTCAAAAAAAAAATTCTCAGATTGGTAATTTGTTCCTCCTTCTAAGATTTTTGTCTATGGGTTAAAAGAAAACATAGTCTTTACTTTGTCAAAGCTAAGGTATATTTTCACTATACCCATCAATAAATTGTAGCCAATCTAATATAGAATTTGAATTAAGTCATGGGGTGAGGGTTTTGCTCACAAAAATAAAACAGCACAAAAAAAATCTTAATGCTTTTTCAAAACACCTCAGTTTGTTCCTTATTACTGTAACAATTCATATTTATGGGCAGCGCCTGTGGCTCAAAGGAGTAGGGCACCAGCCCCATATGCTGGAGGTGGTGGGTTCAAACCCAGCGCCGGCCAAAAACTGCAAAAAAAACAAAACAAAACAATTCATATGTGTAACTATTCTTCTAACATAAAGGAAGGCAAAACAATGTAGTATTTTGTAATTGACATCTATAAAACTTAGTCAATAAATTTTACCCTTACCCTATAATAATTATAGATGATAAGAAAACATGAAGTGATTTATCTATAATCCAAAAGGATAATACAGATTGCATTAAGTGATAAAATTTTAGTTCTGTTCTAGATGGATCATATCATACAAAGGAATCTTTAGAAATAATCCTCAAGTTTAATTTTTCTCTGCCTTTCATAGTGTAACCTTATTAGCTACAGTTTGGCCTCCATCTAATTTCCCAATTCTATTTCCCACTATTCCCCCACATGCTCCCACCATACCATATTTCTCACTTTCTGAGAACTCCCCATCTCCAAAGAGTCTTGGCATATGTTATTTCTTCTGCCTAGAATGCCTTCCCTATTGTTTTTTGTTTGTTAGTTTGTTTGTTTGTTTGGGGGTTTTTCTGGCCAGGGCCAGGTTTGAACCTGCCACCTCTAGTATATGGGGCCAGAGCCCTACTCCTTGAGCCACAGGCACTGCCTCCCCATTGTTTTTTTTAACAAAGTCACATGGATCCTTTAAGTCCTACCTTTGAGGCTACCATTACAGCGAACTCTTCCCTATCTCCACAAAGCAAAGTAAGTGACCATGTGCTTTGCACTTGAATTTATCCTATGATATTGTGTTTACCTGTTTTTAGATACTGAGTTTCTTTACAGCAGCTATATAGTTACATAACACATGTAACTATATAATTAGTTACATATTCATGTTTCTGGTAACTAAATATAGAACTTACCTCAAATAGGTGCTCATAAAACATTTGTGGAATTAATGAATTTCTTTTCATGGTTCTCTCTTGCCACCCAAAATAGAACCCCATGTAACTATCTTAGATAACGTTTATCTGCATAGAAAGCACAAGCCATTCAATGGTTACAGGCAGAAGGCATAGAATGACCCAGCAGGCCAAAGGAGCTAAATGGACTCTACTGGGAAGTCAGTCTCAGCCAGTGTACAGACATTTGTAAAAGTTAACTTGTTTCTTTCAAAATACAACATTTCTCCATAGCGCAAAGAGTCTCAGATAGCTGATAGCTTTTACAATGGAAGCTCTTTATTCCAGGTTACAAATTGGCATGAAAAGGAAAATGACCTTGGAATATTAATCTTAAAAAAGTAAGTTTTCTTTTGCTTGAAAAGAAAATAATAGAGAAAACTAAACTAAGAAAGTGAGCCAAGGAAAAGAATCTCAAAAAAGAAAGAAAGAAAAGAAAAGAATCTCAAATTATCTGGAAATTAAACAAACTATTTCAACTTCTAAGACTTCCTAAGAACAAAATGCAATCAAAATAGCAGAAACAGCTTCCTTTTTTTTTCTTCTTAGGTAGTTCATTCTTTTTAAAAAAATTTCGGATTAGGCTTGGTGCCCGTTACAGCACTGGCCACGTGTACCTACGCTGGCAGGTTCGAACCCACTGGGGCCAGCTAAATAACAATGACAACTGCAACCAAAAATATAGCTGGGCGCTGTGGTGAGCACCTGTAGTCCCAGCTACTTGGGAGGCTGAAGCAAGAGAATCGCTTAAGCCCAAGACAGGTTGCTGTGAGTTGTGACACCACAGAACTCTACCAAGGATGACATAGTGAGACTCTGTTTCAAAAAATATATATATACTTTCAGACTAACATGAGGGCACAAATGATTTGGTTATAATAGTTGCATGTGTTAGGTAAGACCCCTGTTGTAGTTGTGCCCCACACCCAGGAGGTGTGCCATATACTGTGCCCACTAGGTGAGAGCACACTAACCCTCCTCCCTCCTCCCTTCGCTGCCCTCTCTCCTTCCCCCTCCTCCCAACTTGAATTAAACTTGAGTTTTTCTCTTGTGTGGACATGGATTAGTTCATCTACTGGTTTCATATTAGTATTGAGTATGCTGCAGGCTTGCTTTTCCACTCTTGTGATACTTTACTAAAGAGAATGGTCCACCTTTAATAAGAATATAAATAAGTAATCTTCTACACTGGTTGAAAGTAAAACCTTTTAGTAGCTTGAGTGCAAACAGGAAGCTAAAGGTTGACTGCCTACTTTATTCTTGCTATAATTATATAAATTAGAATTATCTTGTCATGCCCAATTAACTTAAGGTCAAAAGACCAGAAAGGGAGGAAAAGAAAAGCATTTGGGGCATAAGCAGTGCCCAGGAATTATCTTACAAGTCAGTTGCTGAAATGACCTGCACTAACCTTCAGACCAGTTTTATCTTAGTGCTGCTGAAACAGATTGCCCTAACTCTAAGACTAGTTTTACTGACTCCTGTCACTCACCAATCAGCTTGTCCATGCCCATCAATTTCCACAGTGCCAATCAAGTTTTCTTTCAGAATGGTAGGTAGCCATTCTCTTTCTAATAAAACTCCAACCTTTTTTCTTTTTTTCAGACATACAGAAAACCATCATGGTCTGTGTACATTCCCCAAATTACAAATCTATTTTCTCAAATAAAACATTTTCTTTTGAAACTTTTCTCTGTATGTTATTTGACTTTGACACTGCCTATGGGCTCAGATGCTTCTGTTTACTACAAGTGTGCACGAAGAGCTTCAGAAACATTTGAGAAGTCTGCTCTAATTTAAAAGCAAGCATTTAAGGAGCACTTCTGGAAAAAGCATTTCATGAATTCGTAGAAAGGAGGTTAGCCCCTGAGTCATGAGCAAGCTGGTTTACCATAAAAACTAATGAAGCTTAAGCTTCTAGCCGTGTGTTTACATGGTAATACACTTTTGTAAAATTTTAATTCAATCACATAAGACCACTATACCTGGCCACTCTTTCTTTCTACCACACTTCATCTCCTGGGGAGGGGTACTGGAGTGGCTACAAACATTTTGAGATCTCAGGGGAAAGTAAATTGGTGATACATTTAGTTTGGGTTCATAGGAGATTTATGTGATTTGCAGTTATTTCCATAAAGAAGTAAATTATAACCAGCCATTTCCAACCTAATAATGAGTTTCAGGAATTCATTTACTATCCACTGTGCTAACTAAGCCAATGTCATAATATAATTACGGGGCCACAGGTTGTTTGGCCATGTTTAGAGAGGATGATGCTGGCTACTCCTCCCTGCTCTTCAGTTGTGCTTGCCCTGTGTTCTCTGTGCCTTTGTTTTTGCTATTTCTTCCACCTAACCTTGCCTTTCCGCTCCCTCCAATGAAAGTGTGACACATCCTTCAAGTTCAGATCAAAGGCCCTCTCTTTAAGAAAGCCTTCCCACATATGGATACCTCTCTCTGTTTTCTATTCTATTGCTTTTTGTTCGTGTCTCTCATCTGTTTCTCATCCCATTGCTTGTGTCTGTGTCTCTCTTTAAAAACAAACACTAAGTTGTTACTTGTGACCATGACTATTTCTTCTGCTCTTCCATTGTAAACTCTTAAAGGGCTAGAAAATGTCTTACTTTTAACTTAGTACTCTGCGCAGCATTAAAGATAGTATCTAAACCACGGTTCCTAGAAAATGTTGATATGAATTTAATTTTTTAACTTGGTCTGCTCTTTTGTTAACATGAAATTGAACATATTTATTTGTCTCATCCATTATTTCCAAAGTTGGAACACTGAAAAGGTAGAGAAGTATATAATGTATAACATAAGTCTATGTATACATACATGCACAGATATGAACAATTAAAAATCTAGTTATCTAAGTCCTAGTGGCTTCATAAGATGAAGTTCTAGGTAGTAAATTAATCTTTGCAAGACTAAGGGCTTAAAAGAAGACAGAAAAAACATTGAAGGTCACAATTTGCATATTGATCTAACTGTATGCTTATTCTCTTACAAACATGTAATTAACTTTGCTTTTATTGAATTTTGGTTCTAAACCAATTTTATTAGTCATAGTTTCACTGGTGATTTCAGTGAAGTATGAGAAACAGATGGTAGCTAAGAAGATCACATGTATGCTAATCTAGCTGGGTAACAAATTTAATACATGCTGAATGTATTACTTCATTAGCATTGGATTTGATCAATAGCTGTGTCCCATTCTTATTATATTTCTGAGGGCATGATGTATTTTACAGTTAAGACTAAATTTAGTCTAAAGATTATAATATGGAGAAGACATATAACTGAATCATAATTAGAAACATTATCAAGCCTTTATCTAATATAAGAGCAGAAGAATTACTTGCAATAATACAATCTTCTCCCATTAAGTACTGGAGTTTTAAAAAATGTCTTTCCTATAATTGCTGATAGTAGTACAAAGTGCACTGATTTGGAAATAAGAAGACTTAAAATGAATCCTGGCCATGCCCTTTATTAGTTGTAAGAGTCTGAGCAAGATGGTTTAACTCTATGAGTTTTCACATCTGTGAAATGGGAATAATGATAGTCCATATTAATACTTACTCTGCCTATCTTTAGGTCTCTTTTGAGCAATTGATGAAACTCATTCCCTGATTCATCAGTATGTCTTTAGTGCCTTTTGGTTCTCTTATAAATTTCAAAGCCCTATAGAAATAAAGGAGAATATTTAATTTGAGAAAATACTTGATTTGAAATATTTACTATTGGAATGAGAAAGATAAATGTGGGATTTGGGGGATAAACAGAAAAAAAGACTATCATTTTAACTGATACAAAGCTCTAGCTCCATGGATTAGGCAAATAACAAATATTTCAACATTTTCTCCCTCACCTAACACCAATGCTTAAGTCATCATATGTTTGTAGATGATTCTAAGTGTGTGTGTGTATATATATATAATATGTGTATATTTGTATATGTGTATACATATATGTATATGTATGTTTACACACACACATATCCATCTGTGACATTACAGGCCCCAGGACCTGCACACAGTTGAATTCTAAGGCAGCTGCTGCCATGGGCTTAGGTTTGAATCAGCACTCCTCCAGCAGGAGAGGAAAAGTCAGACTCACATCCAGGATGCCCTGCCCTGCTAATCGAAAACATTTACGTATTCCATTATTAGGTATATACCCAGAAGATAAAAAATCACATTTCAATAAAGATGTTTGACTCATTCTTTTCTAATTCAAATGCAAATCAGAGAATAAACTCTCTCAGGTGTAAAAGTCCCTTGGCTTGAAAACAATGCAATAGTCCGTGCAGGGCCTGCCTGGCCCATGCCAGGTTCCCAGGAAAGAGTTGCTGATTCGGGATAACTGCTACCACCTGTTTAAATGCCCTTGATGAACTCCGCACTTTTTGTCTTTGTAAGTCTTTCATTTAGGTTTCATAATGGAAGTGAGGCTGAACGATTATGTAAGAGTGCTTTTTTTTGCGACAAGTTTATGAGTATATTTTGAAGGAAGCAAACATATGCCTATTAAGCATGGGTAGAATTATCAGTGAATGTTTTTAAGTGACCAATAAAAATGAAATTATCATTGCTCATTGTTTTTTATGGATCATAATGTGTTTTTCTCTTACGGAAATAAACACCCTTCTTAGTCGCTGGCCGCTAATTACGTAGTTAGCACACAGTAATCCATGCAAGTGGGTTCTCGCCTGTCATAATTCATCTTCATAAATGTAATTGGCCCAATGAAAGAGACCACAAAATAATTCTGCAAAGAGGGCATGGATTCAATAAAAACGGATTTTACTTATTTCTTTTCAAAAACTACAAACTTAGGGTAGGAGTTTTTAAGAACATATAAGAATCCCACCCCATGTTGCCACCTTTACCCCAATTTGTTATTGTTTATTGATTTATTGAGGACCTGGTCTACTCAAATCTTTGCCTAACTATCAGAGTAAGTAAAACCCTGAAACAAATTCCATGCTACAAAGGAACTGGCAAAAGTATATAAATAGCATGCAAGAAATAATGATGATACAAGGTAGACAGTAATAAATGCTCCAGAAGATAGAGCTAAAAGAGTTCAGAGGCAAAGTAGTTGCTCCTTTCTGGGGAATCAGAGAGGGCTTCATGGAGGAAGTGGCCTTTGAGTTGAACTTTGAATGATGAAGGGATGGGGTGCAGGTGGGGAGGTGAAAGGCCATTTTGAGGAGCTAAGGCACAGAGGTAGGTTATCTCAGGCTAACATGGGAGTGAATTTAGTAGAATGCAGGCAGGGGAAGGGTGGCAAGACATGGCATGGAAAGATAGGCTGACGGTTGTTGTGAAGTGGGAAAAGCATATTTTAAATTTTTTAGCTCAAGGCTTTGCCCTCCTCCCCTCGGCATGTGCAATAAATATTAACTGGAAGTAATCAATATGGCACAGCTGCTACTTGCCAGGCCCTGTGCTGGGGTTGTGTAGAAGACCCAGATGATTTAGGCAGAAAGCCTACCCCCAGAAACCCGGAAGAGAGGTAGAAATGAGGATGTGGCCAGTACAGGCTCAAACTTGAATGTGGCAGCTGGTCCCAGACGAGTTCCCCATCCACATTCCACATCACAGTGGACATTGTTAGCATGAGGCTCTAGTGACTTCCAAGGCAAAAGATTTTTGGACCACTTACTGCCAAACACTTTTCTGTAGAACATTTGCCAAAATTTTCCTCCTTGAAAATTCGAATGAGCCTGGAAATGACTCTGAAAGAAATGCTTAGGGTTGATAGGAGGGAAACACAGATGAGAATTGCAAAACAGAACCCAAGAGAATGGGGGATTCCAGGAAGGAAGAGGTTGACAGTGTCCCAGGCTATCGACAAATAAAAGAAGAGACGGTCTGGTAGGTGTCTTTTGGATTTAGCCTGGAGAGTATCACCATTGACCAGTGAGAGCCAGGGAGAAGAGGGTGGGGGCTGGAGGCTGAGGTGTGAGCTGGCCCGGGGCTGGCTGGAGTCACACAGCTGGTGCAGGGATCCAGGCCATGCCCACCATCCATGACTCAGCTTTTGTGTTCTCTGCTCGCTTCCACAGACCTAACAACTCTCAGGAAATTTTGTCTTTTTGCTTTTTGAGAGGGTAAATTATGAGCCACTCTGACACTTTTACCTTGGAGGACTTTGGGGTGCCTTGGGATGAGTCTCCCATGAGATTAAAACCTCAGCTCAGGAACCAACATGTAGCTAAATTTCTTCCCTTTTTCTTTCCATTCCCAACTTCAGTTTATTCTCTCTCCTTATCATCCCACGTATCTGTTCCCTCCTCTTCATCCCCTGGCTTCCTCTGAAGACCGAATTTTTGGTTCCAGCTCTTCATTGCTCTGTAATAGAATTTTATTGGCATGCCTTTTCCACAGCTTCATGGTCTACAGAGTATACATACTCACCTCTTTACTTTGACTTGGGTGGGCAAGGAGATGTTGATCATATAACTTGGTTGGGCAAGGAGATGTTAGTGAATGTGGGATACAATCAGAGACTGGAAATGTTCTTGTGCAATTAAGTTTGCTCTTTCTACACTCTGGTGATTCACCATGTGAAGATTATGTGCCAGGTAGATGCTGCCATTTCAGACTGGACCCCAGAAGAAACATAGAGTAGGATTGAGTCTATCCTGTAGCCTGGAACGGAGCCAGCCAGCTGAGCCTCGCCTGGACCAGCCATATCGTAATGAACCTACAGACCCATGATCATGAGAAGAAATACATTTTATTTAAGCCACCAAGGCTTGGGTTGGTTTATTATTCAGCATTACTATAGCATCAGTATTGATGCTGACTGATACCACGTCTCTAGTTCAATTCTATGATCAATCCTTTAAGTCCAACTGCCATATAGACTGTTAGACAACCTCAATCATTATAAGCAAGGAAGCCCTTCCCCTCAAGATTTTTTGATATTTCTTCTGGAAAGTTTATTTCTTCCTTTGTTCATTCATTTGTTCATCTATTCAACGAATGACTACTTGGGCAGCACCCAAAGCTCAGTGGGTAAGGCATCAGCCACATACACCAAGGCTGGAGGGTTCAAACCCAGCCTGGGCCAGCAAAAAAAATCAACAATGACAACTGCAACAGCAACAACAACAAATAGCTGGGTGTTGTGGCGTATGCCTGTAGTCCCAGCTACTTGGGAGGCTGAGGTAAGAGAATCACTAAGCCCAAGAGTTTGAGGTTGCTGTGAGCTGTAACGCCATGGCACTGTATCCAGGGTGATACAGTGAGACTCTGTCTCAAAAAAGAAAAAATGACTGCTTGTGCTGAGCCTTAGCAAAAGCACTGGAGAAAGAAAGGGGTGGCTGTAAATTGGAGCGAGACGCATTCCATCTCTTTAAGTGAGAGCGAAAGAAGAATGTGCAAATAATTACATCCCAAGGTGCCTGCCATATTTCTCATCTTAAAGCAAATCAAGTAGAAGAAAAATAATCATTCTTGCAAATGCCCTTGTTTATACTTAAAAGCAATTATCTGTGGGCATTTTAAAAAATAAAATCGACAGTAATTACGAGCTTGCCTTTTTCTATTTCACATATCACATGAGCCAGTGATATGTGAAAGTGGAATGCAAGACCGTCTTACCATATGTCAATATCAAATATGTTTTCTTTTAAAGTGTGCTTTGTGCATCCTTCTGGAAGATAGGGAATGAAATGCACTTGTAAACAGGCAGAAATGATTCACGGGATCATGATTGCTTTTCATCAGCTACATCAATTATAACCAGCAAAGGGACTTGGTGAAATACATTTACAACTTGTTAAAAACACTCCTTGAAACAATTCAGACCTTGTTAAGTCCTGGTGTGCTCAGCCAAGCATGGCTGGGCTGGCAGTCAGCAGAACTTAGTTCAATCTGACTTCAGCCAAGAGGAATGGTGGACCAGGGTGGAGACTTTCTGATCTCTCTTTACATTGTCATGAGATGTCAGTCAGGGAAGACAGTGAGTGATGGGATGGGTACAGATTTTTATTAGGCTATTGGTAAAGCTTCCCCTCCATCATCAAACCACTTAACTGTACTATGCTGAATGATGAGGATACAGGGTTGTAAATAAAACAATATGCATACACAGTCCTGTCCTCAGGTTGCTTCTGGTCTCCAGGACATATAAACACACCTTCTCTTGCTCCTCTGCCTATTATAGTCACTAACACTATAATCTTAAAAAGAGAAGTGCTTGACATCCATGTCCCTCAAGACCCTAATCCATAAATTGCATTAATAATATAATAACTGCAGCATAGGACTGCTGGGAGAACTGTATTAGTTAATACATGTTATTTTAGGCACAACCAGTTGTCTACCCCAACATCCATGGATTTCACTGGGGTGATGAAGCACCCTGAAAACATATTCACCTTTTCTGTGATGGGTGGCCGTGTCTCTGATCTGGCCAGTGAAAAGCAGATGGAACTTTTGGTGAGGACATCCCTTCCTGAATAAAGAGACAAAGCTTCACAAGTGACATTTCTTCTATATTCTTGCCATAAACACAAGTATGGATGAGCCAGCCAACTAGAGACCATGAGGGTGAAGCCACATGCTTGGGATACTGGAGCAAGAAGCTGGAAGGAACTTGACTTCCAAATGGCATCCCTGGGCACCTGCATAAGTGCTATTCCACCAACTTCCAGACTCTGTCCTGGGAGGAATAGTTCTTGCTTAAGCCACTCTTTGCAGGAAGGATGGGACGAAGTTCTGTACTACCTATGTGAACCTATTCTTAACTGGTAGCAAGTAAGCTGCCTGGTGCCCAGAGAGAATTCAGTAAATACCATCACTGATGTTTATGTTGTAACCAAGCAGTTGTAGTCTATGGAATGAAGAGGGAAACACAGGAATAATCAGACCTTTTAGGAGAGGTTCTAATCCATATCAGGTGGTAACTTCTTGGAGAAAGAGAAATTTAAGCAGAGACCTGGAAGTTCGGATAGAGGTGCTGTTGATTCTGGTTTGAAAGCTCTTTTCAGATTGTCTCTTCTTCTCCTCCTCACAGTCCTCTCATTCCATGGAACCTCTACCTTGGATGATCCAACGAGCTCTGGACAGGCCTCCTTCCTGAAGTCTTGCCCAGACCATCTTCCATTCCTGTTTCCAGGTAACTCTTCCCCAAACAGGCTAGGTCATATCACACTCCCAAACAGCAACCTCCTGCGAGTGACCCCCACCTACACAGAGTTCCCATCAAACAAACCTGTACCTCTGAGGAGACTGCAGTGAGGCCTGAAAAGGCACACAATTTATTTGAATTTTCCTAATTCAATTCTGAAAAATCATGTAATTTTGTGTCTTCCTTTTATAATATATTCTTGTCAGTTTTAATATGAAAATGTTAAATTTCTTCCTAATGTTGAATTACTTCCTGATGGGCTTAATTCATGTTCTAGGAAGCTACTTCATCTTTAACCAGTGGCTCTGAGCACGCCCTTAGACACTGCTCCATACTTCAGAGGGCACTACAGAGCTCCCAGTCCAGACCGTCTCAATAGTACTGACTTGGTCTCCTGTGGCATCTCCTTGTCTTTCCATATGCCAAGGCTTCCTTTCTGAATACTCTTCTTCCCTGGCTGTCTGGCCAATTCCTATGCATGGTCCTGTGTTATAATACATTGGATTATAGACGAAGCAGTGGTTAAAGAGTCTCCCATCTCTGATGAAATCGTAAATCCTTCAGGGACAAGGGCTGAATTTGATTCACGACTTCAGTTTTCCACTTACTATTGTGCAATAAGTTACTCCCAAGCCTAGAGGCTTAAGAAACCATTATTTTATTTTGTGTTCATCAAGAATCCAAGAAGGACTCAGCCGAGCTGTCTCTCATGTGGTTTACAGTCACATATCAATGGGGGCTGCAGTCATCTGAAGGCTCAACTGGGCTGGAAAGTCCACGATGGCTCCCACACTTGGCTGGCAACAAATGCTGGCTGGCAGCTGGGAGTTCACGAGTCACTGTCAACTGGAGCATGTGTGTGCAGCCTTTCTAGTCTGACTGCCTAAGAAAGCTGGTGTCCCTGGAACAGGTATCCCAAGAGAACCAGGCAGAAGTTTCATGACCTTTTCTGATCCAGCTTCAGTAGTCTTACAATGTCACAGCTGACCTGACCCTATGGGTGGCCAGCGAGCCAAAGGCAAACACAGAGTTAAGGAGTAAGGCATTAGGTAGGCTTCCCTACTTGATGGAGTCACATTATAGAAGAGCATGTGGATGAAAGCTATTATTGTGATTCCCTTTGGAAAATGTCATCTGCCAGAGAAAGCAGCTTAGCCTCTAACCCAGCGTGAGGCACATGAGTGGAATCTGAGTACTCGGAGAATTGCCGCTATCCCCAGGTTAAGGAAATGTGAAATCTGCAGGAATGGGAGGACTGTGAAGAGAAGAAGGGACAATTTGGAAAGGAAAGTAAAATCTCTCTCTCCTTTCCAAAATCTTCTTTTCTCTAAGACCCACTCTGCCTTTCCCTAGCTGAGGATGATGCTTGAGCCTAAGAGATACAGAAAGAGCAATAGAGTGAGGGCAGGGAGGGGAGAGAGACAATTTCCAGCTCCTAAGAAGGTGAGAAATAGTCACCTCTCCCTTGGTGTTTCCTACTCTCACCAAGCTTCGGGTTTTCTTTCCCACCCTGAATAGGAAATGAGGTGCCTGGGATTCATTCTGAACATAGAATGGTCAGTAGAAGAAATGCAGGTCAGGCTTGGTGTCCCATGTTTCCCACGGGAACCATTTTTGTCCCTCCCCCACCCCCTTCATCACAGCCTCAGCCTCTCCCTTCTGCATGAAGACAAAGATGCTTCTGGCCATCTCATCCCTAAGAGCGCCTCCTGCAGTTAAACTCTGTCATTTCCTACCAGCCACCCACACACAACCCAGCATAGTATCAGCCGCCCAGGGAGAGGCGGCCTGTCATTCAGAGAACTCTCCTTCTCCAAAATCTAATATCCCCTCATCTCCCATTATGAGTTCAGTTATGGGAGCCTTCATAGCAGGTGTCATTAAATAGACATTAAGACCCAACAGGGCATGTTTTACGGGACCATTACCATATGCCTGATGTTTGCTGTGACAAATGGAGATCCAGCCAACCACGCCATGTGATAATGGGCCGGGAAACACCCCCTGGGGTGCGGTAATGTGATTAGAGGATGAGGCTCTCATTGTTTAATGCCATCCATCCATCCGAAGGGGACTGACTCTGCTGCTGACTCTCCTAGAGTCAGGCGTCACCTTCTTCCTCCTGGGTCCATCAGGTGCTGAAGGTGGGAGAGATGGGGACCACTATCTGGACAGCATGGCAAGTTTAAGCATGTTTCAAGAAGTTTGCATTGTGATGTAAGGACCAAGAGCTGTGCTGCCTCAGTTTCCCCCAAGATGATTGGTCTTTGGGGGAAGAGAGATGAATAAATTAGTTTTGATTTTATTTGATTAAATTTGATGTTAAATTAATTTGTCCTGCTGGTCATCTGAGTAGGAAGTCATCCCTGTCTTGCCTCAGACAGCTCACTTTTGTTGCGGCTTCATATGTCCAGTCATATCAGACACCCAGATCGCAGTTGACCACGCATTACTGAAACACTGTCTTAGCTCAGCTCTCTGTGATCTGGAGACAGTGTGCACAGGGAATGAGCTTGAGCTGTGGGCTCTGACTTCCTTGGGTGTGAATCCCAGCTTAGCCACTTGATCTGGCTAATACCGCTTTTTCTCATCTCCCTTGAAAAGATATTAGGAGGATTACATGAGATGACTTACATGAAATATTTAGCACAGGGCCTAATTTAGCAAAGTGTAAATTAGGGTTTTCCTTACCCACCCTATTTCTTTTTACTTTGGGCCTCTAGTCCTTGGTCTTTAGGGGGGTTGAGGGTCCAGGATCTGCTTGGGCTGTGGCTCTCTGAGGCATGGAGATGCCCAAAGTCAGGCTCCCTCTATAATGACTATGACAACCTCATTTCTACAAGTTCCAGAATCTCCACTTTATGCTTCTCCTGAGCTATAGCTTGGTGACAGAGCCTTTCTGGGGACAGTCCTCACACCTGCCCATCTACTGGCTGAGTGAGTCTCTAGCTCCCCCCTACTCATGCCCAGCTCCCAGTCAGAGCCTGGGGATGTTTCTGGCAAGTGCTCTCCTTGACACCAAAGTCCTTGACTCCTGGATAGAAGTTCACTTGCCACCCCACAATCCCTCATTGTGTCTTTGATCCCTGGTTGCCCCCTATTCACCAGCCTCATGCCTGCTTCTTATTCATTCTCACGCCTGCTCCTATCCTCACCCCTGATGCCAGCACACACAGGTCTCCCCCAGCCCAAAGAAGCCTCTCTCACCAACCTCCCTCCCACTTTGCACAGTGCTCCATGCTCTCTGCCTCCTTTTCCTCACACCCTATTCACTCCCCATTCCTTGAAACCTCAGTTCCACCCCTACAATAGCACTAAAATTGCTTTCTCCATCTGTGTCCCAATATCACTTAGCAAGTTCAATTGCCTTTTTTCACCCATCCCCATACCTCAGCAATGTTTGAGAGTATTCATCACTTCTGCTGTCTTTGATTCCAGGTCACCAAGGACCAGTCCTCTGCCCACCTATCTACATGGGCTGCCTCAGCCTCCCTTGCCTCCTCTTCTCCTCCAGACACCCAGAAACTCTCCAGATTTCTCTTCTCCTGATTCCTCCCTCCCATTCTCTCAATTCTTTTATCACTGTTCATTCCCATGGGCACGGCCATCCTTATAGGCTGCTGACTCCTCTACTTTCTTGCCATCCCAACCTTCATTAATTCCTGTTCACACTCCCCATGGCTACAGAACCTGGTGTCTCAACGAAACCTTGGAGTCTAATTTCTTCTCCCAAATCTGCTCTTTCACCTGGAATTCATCTCCATGATGGCACCACAGTGCCAGCAAGGGGGAAAATACCAGGATGGCTTCTGGGCCTGCCACCCCTCCTTTCCTGTCTCTACTCCTCCCTTAAAGCCTCCTTGGTAAGGACCTATCTCCTGGGCCCTGTCCTGAGCCTCCTCACTTGGCAATGATGCAGGGAAGCTGGCATTTCCCAGAGGATGAATCCAGGTGGCCCTTTGGGAATTTTCCAAGTGTGGTGGATATTTGGGAAATTTCCAAGTTCCTTCAACCTCCTCTCTGGCCAGAACCTACTACAGAGATGGAGAGTAGTCTGATGGTTCATCTCAGCCTGTCAACACTACTTCTTTTTCTGGAACTTTCCAGGTCCAGCCATGCCACTCATCCAGCTCCTCAAAAGAGCCTATCCTGTGTCCATCCCTGGGCCTTTTCACAGGCTGTTCTTTTTCTTGGGATTTTCCCCGGGAGGATTCTGGGAAGATGGCCCACTGGTAGCAAGCCTCAGAAGAGGTTCCTGAGCAGAGGAAAAAACTGGACAGAATTGGACTCTATGAAGCCAAAGGTGGGGAGCTGAGCCAAGAAAGAAGTTTGGCAAGCTGTAACTCCCAGGAAGAGCATTCAAGAAAACAAATTACAGGTACAAAGCCTATTAACTAGAGGACAGGAGACCCCTCCCCCAAGCAGGAGGCCCACTGCAGGCTATCTGCAAACGAGCGGGGAACAAAAGACCTCCTATTTTACCTTGCTGGAGAGAGCCACTGGACTTCAGGTCTCTTTCTCTAAGAAGGTCCCACTTATGAACCCAGACATCTCCCCACCAGGCATAAAATTGAACAGATATTTCCCCCCAAGTCCAAATTCCCGGTCCACCATTTCCCCCTTGCATGGTGGTCTGAATTTCTGCCCCCTGCAAAGCACAGAGTGTTTAGTCTTGTCCTGAGAGATCTGGGCATAATGTGGACCACCGACCATCAGGACAGATTCTGTGACTGACAGGAAAGAAAGAGTGTGGGAAGAAAGGGACACTCAGCGGGAGGAGAGGCAGTCCTCTGGTTATGACTATGCCTGGCCAGTGGTGGTGGTGGTGTTAACACTCAATTCAGGCTGTGTCTGGTGGGACGGGGTGCAGAATCCCTGGCTCTGATGGCACCCACAGCAAGAGAGTGGTTGCCTGATGTGGACTGAGTTCAGCAGACAGGGTTGGTCTCTAGCACCTGCTAGGCCTGTGAGCAGAGGCTTGCTATGCGTGGACTGTGGACTGTGACCTGAGGGCAAGGGCGTGGTCCCCTGATGCCAACAGAACCCTCGAGCAGTGGCTTACTGGGTATGAACCAAGACCTGAGGATAGGGTGTGGTCCCCTATCTCTATTGGGGCTGGTGTGCAGAGGCTTACTGGGTGAAGACTGAGGCCTGTGGGCAGAATGTGGTACCCTGACTCTAACAGAGCCTGTGAAGAGAGGTTTGCCAGACAGTGGACTGAGACTGGCAGGCAGGAGCATGATCCTCTGACTCCAACTGTCTGGCAAGCAAAGGCTAGCTGGGTGTGGACTGAGACTGGTGGGTGGGGGCATGGCCCCGGCTCCAACTGGGCCCATGAGCAGAGAATTGGACAACTCAGTATGGACTGAGTCTGGTGGGCGGGGATGTGGATCCCTGACTCCAATTGTGCTGTTGGAGACCCTTGAACCCCTCTCTGTTGAGCTGGGTTTGCACTGCCTGAGACAATTTAATTGGAACCCATGTCTGGGGCTGTCCACTTGGGGACATTCTGAGGTTGACCTTTGAAGTTCTGTAGCAGAAAAGAACTGAAGGGTGGGGGCTGGGTGCTGCAGCTGTTTGTATCTCTTTGCAGTTGAGATTTAAACCTAATACTGTGATTTCTTAGGATAGGGTAGAGGTTGGCTGATATGAAAACAGAGCTAGCTTGTGCTATCTCATCAAGTAGATCCTCAGAGTCTCCAGCCAAAACTCTGAAACAGGCCTTTGTAAGGTTGTAGGAGATAAGCCACAATTACAAAGCCTAGTGCTTTGGTAAGGGGTTGATTATCTCTACTACCTGGGAACCCCAGTTCAATCTCACTTTACCAGTTCTAATAACCAAACGGTGGGAAACGAACATGGTGTGGACCGAACAGAAAAATTCTGGCAGCATGAGTAACCAGAGTAGATTAACCCCCCTCCCCCCCGCCAAGAAATGACAAAGGAGATACAACTGAAGATGCCATCCATGGACAAATGGCAGCAATGTCAGAAATCAAATTCATAATATGAATTGCAAATAAGATAAATAGAATGGAAGAAAAGATAGAAATTGAATTCCAAAGAGTAGTTCTAAATTTGTCTCAAGAAATTAATGAATTCAAAGCCCAAGTCATGAAAGATATGGACATAATGAGAAAAGAGATAGCAGAGCTCAAGGAAAAAAGTTAGTTAAGGAGCTCCAAAATATGGTAGAATCCCTCAGTGATAGAGTTGACCAGGCAGAAGAAAGGATCTCTGAAACTGAAGACAAAGCTTTTGAACATTCCCAAACACTCAAAGAGGCAGACAAATGGATAACAAAAACTGATCATTCCGTGAGAGTGTTGTGGGATCACTCCAAAAGATCAAATATTCATCTTATAGGAATTCCAGAAGGAAAAGAAATGGTCCTAAAGGTACTGATGCTCTACTCCAAGAGATTTTGCAGGAGAATTTCCCAAGCATTGCAAGAGATACAGAACTTCAGATAGCAGACAGTTTCAGAACCCCAGCAAGACTCAATCCAAATAAAGCACCTCCTAGACACATTGTGATTAACTTTACCAAAGTTAAAATGAAGAAGAAAATTCTGGAAGCAGCCAGACATGAAAAAGGCATCACCTACGATGGGAGAAGTATCAGAAAGACTCCAGACCTCTCAGCCAAAACATTTCAAGCCAGAAAAAGATGGTCATTGACCTTCAATCTCCTAAAACAAAACAACTTCCAGCCCAGGATCTTGTATCCAGCTAAAGTGAGTTTCATTTGTGATGGAGAAATCAAATACTTTAATGACATAGACATGTGGAAGAAATTTGCCATAACTAAACCAGCTCTCCAGGATATTCTCAGACCCATCCTCCACAATGACCAGCACAATGCTCTACCTCCAAAGTAAACTCACCCAGAAATTTTTGAACAAAACCCAACATCCACAGTGATGAAAGGATTAAAAATGTCCACTGGACATC
>CAUYQV010045757.1:0-16954 GCA_963574575.1 Galagoides demidoff
CCAGCTACTTGGGAGGCAGAGGCAGGAGACTCGCTTGAGCCCAGGAGTTGGAGGTTGCTGTGAGCTGTGATGCCATGGCACTCTACCCAGGGGGACAGCTTGAGGCTCCGTCTCAAAAAATAAATAAATAAATAAATAAAATAAAATAGAAAAACTATGCAGGTATTGTGGCAGGTGCCTGTAGTCCCAACCTCTTGGGAGGCCGAGGCAGGGGGATGGCTTGAACCCAGGAATATGAGGCTGCAGCAAGCTATGATGATGCCACTGCATTCTATCCCAGGTGGCAAAATAAGACTGTCTCAAAAAAAAAAAAAAATTCACATTTTCACTCATTCACTAATTCTTACTCCTTTGTGCTCTCAGCTTTACCAGAGGCCCCTTTCCAGCCTGCCCTCTGCCTTTCCCCAGATATTCCTTCTACAGCCCACATGAGGTGCCAGTGTATCTGGACAAGCAGCATAAGCCTTGGGGCTATGTTGGTGAGGCTGGACCGGGAGGCAGTTCTCCCCAGCTCTGGTAGCCCCAAGCCCCTGAAGATGCTGACAGGTAGATAAGGAATTGGGGGCCTGTAGGGCATTTCAGAGGGGACGTGGTAATCAAGGGGCCCAGGGCAGGGATGACAGAAGGCATGCAGGCAGGGGCTTTCAGAAGAAGAAACATTCAAGTCGGAGAGGGATTCCTCTCCTGCCAGAGAAGTGGCTCCTGGACACTGGGTGGGCCCTGGGTCACCCACCCCCCAGACCCCATAGCTTGGGGCACTACATGAGATGAGATACCTCCCCAGCAGCTCTCAGCCTCCTCTGCCATCTGCTGTGGCCTCCCAATGTCACCTCCCATATGTCAGGCCTTCCCCTGAGGGAGGCTGATGGACAGCTGGGATGTGTGCAGGCACACACCTCCTTACAGGCAATGCAGACCCTTCCTGGCCTCTTCCCCCTCATTCAGTGCCTCCCCAGCATGCAGGGCCAACAGTCACTTTTCTGAGCCTGTGCCCCTGGGCTGCTGTCAGCAGTCTCCCCCGAGTCTTTTAGGACACATGAAGTGTGTCAGAGGCAAAGCAGGCCCTGGGCTCTCTCTTCCCATAGGTGGGTAGCACCCCTGGTCTGAGGGGGCCCTGGACCTCGGGGCACTGGACACCGTAGGATGGCCTGTTTCAATGGGCAGCCCTTGGGAATAAGCACATTTTGTCCTGGCTCTTCGCTCTCTGGGAAGGCTGAATACAGCAGCGAGGAGACTGCGCTGGGATAGCCCGCACTGCAACAGCCTCATCAATAATGGATCGAATGGAAGGCGGGTGGAGTTACTGCTGCAGAGGGCCCCAGGCCTGAGAGGAAAAGTCCACACCCTACTTGTTTGGAACCCTCTGCCCGCAGCCACAGCGAGGGCAGGTTTCTCAATCAAAGGGCTGACCCACAGATCCCCAATGCCCACTCTGGGCTGGGGCAGGACGGGAGAACAGCTGTACTGATGGCCCAGTTCTCTGATCTTGCCCCCAGCTCCCTGTGGCTGACAGATGACGGGTAACAGATGACAGATGATGGATGCAGGTCACATGGCCACATCCTGGTTGAAGGGAGCCCTCATCCACCTCCCAAGCTGGCGCGGATGGGGGTGCAGGCAGGGCAAAGAAGGAGCAAGAAACAGCTCTAGAATCTGAGCCAGCCTCCTAGAGGTCTGAGGCAAGAAACCCGGCTGCCTGCATAGAGCCATATCTGGTGGTCCTGCCTGACCCCACAACATCCAAGAGCACCGAGTGAGAACTGGGGAGGTTGGGCTCCAGTCTGGGCCCCCACTTCCTGCTGTGTGACTGTCCCAGTCTGAGCCCCTCTCCCTGTCTCTTGCTGGGGTTATGGCTGGGCACCTGGCGAGAGCTAGGTGGATGGGAGGTAGGAAGATGGGCAATCCTCATGGTAGGGCTACTGTGCCCACCTGCACAGAGACTTTGGTTGAATTATTAATAGAAAAAGGCACCCAAGCTGACCATGGTGGCTCATACCTGTAGTCCTAGCACTCTGGAAGGCCAAAGAGGAAGAATCACTTGAGCTCAGGAGTTCAAGACCAGCCTGAGCAAGAACGAGATTCCATCTTTACTAAAAATAGAAAATTAGCCAGGTACATGCCTGTAGTCCCAACTTAGGGCAGCTGAGGCAGAAGGATTGCTTGACCCCAGGAGTTTGAGGTTATGGTGAGCCATGATGGCGCCCTGCACCCTAGATAGGGTGACAGAATAGGATTCTGTCTTTTAAAAAAAGGAAGGAATCATGCCATTCTTTATGAAAACATGGAATTGCCTTATTATAACCCAGAAATTCCATTAATTCCATTCTCAGGTCTAGTTCCAAAAGAATTAAAAACAGAGACCCAACAAGTACATTGGGTTTTATTCTAATTAGTTTTAGCTTCTGTAACAAAGTACCATAGTCTAGGTGGGGCTTTGTGTATATGTGTGTGTATTTTTGTTTTTGTTTTTTGAGACAGAGCCTCAAGCTGTCCCCCTGGGTAGAGTGCTCTGGCATCACAGCTCACAGCAACCTCCAACTCCTGGACTCAAGTGAGTCTCCTGCCTCTGCCTCCCAAGTAGCTGGGACCACAGGCGCCCACCACAACGCCTGGCTATTTTTTGGTTGCAGCCATCATTGCTGTTTGGCGGGCCCACCTGGATTTGAACCTGCCACCTTAGGTGTATGTGGCTGGTGCCTTAGCCACTTGAGCCACAGGTGCCGAGCTTATGTGTGTGTTTTAAGATAGATTCTTATTTTGTTACCCAGGCTGGAGTGTATTGGTGTGATCATCACTCACTGGAACCTTGAGAACCCCTAGGCTCAAGTGATCCTCCCACCTCACAGACACACATCATCACAGTCAGCTAATTTTTAATTATTTTTTGTAGAAACAGAGTCTCACTATGTTTCCCAGGCTGGTCTTGAACTCCTGGCCTCAAGCAGTCCCCTGCCTTGGCCTCTCAAAATGCTGAGATTACAGGTGTGAGCCACTGTGTTTGTTTTTAAATATAACAGCTTTATTCAGACATAATTCAAATAGTGTACAATTTCAAACGTACAACTGAATGGATTTTAGTATATTCACATGGTTGTACACCCATTCACACAATCCAGTTGAAGAACATTTCATAAGCCTCCAAAGAAATCCCATACTCATTAGCACAAACTCCTCAATCTTTCCTCCTCCCTGCCCCAGGCAACCACCATCTCCTTTCTGTCTCAATGGATTGGCCAAAAGTCTACTTTTTAATTTCTTTTTTAAAAATTATTATTATTATTGTTTTGTTTGTTTAGCAGTCCCAGGGCATGTGGCTGGCACCCTAATCAGTGAGCTATGGGTGCCCATCCAAGTCTATTTGTTGTTGTTGTTGTTGTTATTATTGAGATACAGTCCCATTATGTAGCCTTCGGGAGAGTGCTGTGGCATCATAGCCCACAGCAACCTCAAACTCTTGGGCTTAAGCAGTTCTCTTGACTCAGCCTCCCAGTAGCTGGAACTACAGGCGCCTGCCACAATGTCTGGCTATTTTTTTTGTTGCAGTTGGCACCAGCCAGGTTCAAACCCACCAGCTTTGGTGTAGGTGGATGGCACTGTAACCACTGTGCTATGGGCGCCAAGCCAGAATATACAGCTTTCTATTTATCCTGTCACCTGTTGGGGTGTTGATTTCTATCTCCAGGGTTTTGAGGCATCAGGTTCTCACCAGCAGAGGGGGCCATTGGGTCCCAGCCTCTCCCTCCTGTATGGAGAAAGGGCTACCTTGGGGAAGGTTTACTGGAACCTGGCCTGGCCTTTAGGAGTCAACCTGGCTGTTGCTGAAGGGGTGTGTGTGTAGGTTGTTTCAGTTTTTAAATAAATGTATAAATCCTTAGAACCACGTTCAGAAAATGAGGAAAATTGAGGGGGAACATCATCCAGATAAATCCCACTTGCCTGTCCTATTTTAGGCTCAAGATTTAAAAACATTAGCATCTATTGGGGGAGATGGAAATGTTTATTACCTAATTGTAGTAATGGTTTCAAAGTGTATACGGGCTCATGCCTATAATCCCAGCACTCTGAGGGGTGCCGAAGCAGGATGATCACTTGAGCTTACAAGTTTGAGACCAGCCTGAGCTACAGTGAGACCCCCATCTCTAAAAATAGCCAGGAGTTGTGGTGGGTGCTTGTAGTCCCAGCTGCTTGGAAGGCTGATGCAAGAGAATCATTTGAACCCAGGAGTCTGAGGTTGCTGTGAGCTATGACCCCACAGCACTCTACCAGGGGTGACAAAGTGAGACTCTGTCTGTGTACAGATGCTAAAACTCATCAGTTTGCACCCTTAAATATGTACACTTGAATTATACCTCAACCAAGCTATAAAACATAAAAACAAAAATAACAGCTATTGGTTTTTCTAAATTATAAGATAGACATTTTCATTACAGAAAATTAAGAAAAGCATAATGATGAAGAGAATAAATGCCACCCGCTGCTTGGAGATAGCCATGGAGCCCTTGGTGAACCCCCTCCACCTGCTGAATCTGGGGCAGCCTCAGGGCTATACAGCCCCCAGCCTCTACAGTGAAATTCTGGGGCCACCCATCTGATGCCAGATGCAGCCAGTGTCCTTCTATCTGAGGGCACAGCAGTGTCAGCTCAGGGCTCAGCCCTCCTCACTAAGTCCCCTCAGACTCCTGGATCTCTGTCACTGCCCTGGCCAGTCCCTTCTCTGTCTCTCTGCCTCTACTTCCCTTTTAGTCCGGCCTCTGCCCTGTCTCTACCATCCTCCTGCAGCTATGAACAGCTATTCACTGGTGGCACTCCAGTTTCTGTTTGTGGTCTGATTGCTCCTGAGTGTAGCAGACTCACCCTCTGTGCACCTGACCCCTCCTTGTGGATGAGGCATGGGTACCTGCAGCCTCACTGGGCCACTCTTCCTTATCCAGAGCAGTCAACAACCCACGGTCAGCCCTGTGGCTGGCCTGCCCTCATTCTCTACACTCTCTCCATCTGTAAGCCCCAGAGCTCTACTTCCGGAATGGTCCTGCAACTCAATCCTTTCTTTCAGGCACCGACCTTCTACTCAACTCTGGGTCACCAACACCTGCTACCTGGACAGCCCCCAACTCTTCCCCTGCTTCTGTCTCTCATCTCTCCCCTCCCCCCCACCCCATCCAGCAGCCACCATGACTATTTAAATTCATTTCTTTTTTTTTTTTTTTTTTTGAGACAGAGCCTCAAGCTGTCCCCCTGGGTAGAGTGCCATGGCATCACAGCTCATAGCAACCTCCAACTCCTAGGCTCAAGCGAGTCTCCTTCCTTCACCTCCCAAGTAGCTGGGACCACAGGCGCCCGCCACAATGCCTGGCCATTTTTTGGTTGCAGCCATCATTGTTGTTTGGCAGGCCCGGGCTGGGGATTCGAACCCGCCACCTTCGGTCTACGTGGCTGGCGCCTTAGCCGATTGAGCCACAGGTGCCGAGCCTTAAATTCATTTCTTCAGTTGCCCTAGCCACATCCTAGGTGAAATCCCATGGGGCCGCTCATGGCTGCAGTAGTGGTTGTGCACATTACAGAACATGCCCATCATGCTGGAAAGTTCTACCTGATAGTGTAGTATTTGGCTTTTCCATGCATTAGGAATAAAACCCAAGCTTCTTACAGGGCTACAGGGTCTCACCTCTGATCTCACTTCCTACCACACACACTGTCCTTCAAACACTCCTACAACATTGAAATCTCCTTGTCCTTTTGTCTCCCTGTTTCTTTTCTTTTTTTGAGACAAGAGTCTTAAGCTGTCACCCTGAGTAGAGTGTTGTGGCATCGCAGCTCACAGCAACCTCAAACTCTTGGACTTAAACAATTCTCTTGCCTCAGCCTTCTAAGTGGTTGAAGGGGACTTAGGGAATACAGGCACCCACTACAATACCCAGCTATTTTTCTTTTTTTTTGGTTCAGTTGTTGTTGTTGTTTGGCAGGCCTGGGCTGGGTTCAAACCTGCCAGCTCCGGGGTATGTGCTGGTGCCCTATCCCCTGAGCTATAGGCGCCAAGCCTGTCTCACAGTTTCTTATTCTCAGAACCAGCTTAAGTGTCACTGCAGCCCTGCTTACTTGCACAGCACACACACCTCTGCTGTGGCCTGGCTCTGAATGCCTTATCAATTCCCTTCCCCTATTTGAGTCTCCCTCCCTGGGCTGTATGCCCTCCAGACCACACACACATCTGGCTTCTCATTCTACCACTGCCCTTGCACCTTGTAGCACTTGGGGCACATGAAGGAACCAAACAAATAGGTTTGTGTCCTTGCAGAGTTTAGATAGAACTGAGACAGACACCAATATTAGGATTACAGAGTTCAATGTATGTCTGTGGACCCTGTGACTCTCCTTGCTCCTCTGGGAGTGGGGTGGATGATAAGACAGCTTTGTGGGAATGGGCCAGAGGCTCAGGGTGGGAGCCCTTTCTGGGGAGTCCTAAGGATGGAGTAACATCCTTAGGGCCAGAAGAGCATGACCCAAGGGGGAGAAAGCCACTGTCTGGACATGTCCTTGCACCCAACAACTAGCCATTGTTATGGTAAGAGAACAGAGCCTATAAACTCAAACCAAACAACTTCGGAGTTTCAGAAGTGACTTTGCTTGTGTATAGTATAAAATATTTAAAGTGTGGCTGAGCTGGACTCTATGAACCAGAAAAAGTGACTTCTCATTGACAGATGAACCACCCCTCCAGAGTGTTCCCCCTTCTTTCCCAGGCATTTGGTGGTACTATGAGCCCTGATGAGTCCCCAAATACCCCTGGAAACTAAGGCGCCTGGTCAGCAAGGGAATAAAACAGTTTGTGTTTTTAGGATTCTTTCTGCTAATGGCCAGCAAATGGGGTTCTGGAGACCTGGGTCTTTGCCTTGCCTGGACCACTCACTAGAGCACCTCAGCAGGTCACTGGGAGAAGGCAGCTAATACTGACCATGACCCTGTGAAGTCAGGATTTATTATACTCACTTTAAAGAACAGGCCACTGAAGATGAGCGCTCTGCTCAGAATCACACTGCTTTCTGCCCCACTGCCCCAAAGTCAGTCAGGGTACCACTTGCATCTCAGTATCCTCCTCTGCAAAATGAGCATTTTACAGCCTACCCGGCAGGGAAGAGGATGGCTTGCTGCTCCAAGACAAAGTGGCAGCAAGTGGGAAAGAACTGCAGAGGGCAGCAGTGAGCTGTGCAGCGGCCACCCTGCCAAGAAGCCAGACCTGGAGGTTTTAGCAGCACTCACATTCTCCTAGGGTGCTAACATCAGCAGGCCGTCTTATGGATCTGTGTTCTGTGTGTGCCCTTCCCCGCTGTTTTAAATATTGAGCTCACATTTTACAGAGAAAGACAAAACTGAGGCTCACAAATTTGAAATTGGTGAACTGCATGGCTTTTGAATTATATCTCAATAAAGCTGCTATATTACAAAATAAAAACCAACCAGAGCAGTGGCTCATGCCTGTAATCCCAGAAGTTCAGGAGGTTGAGGCAGGAGGATTACTTGAGGCCAGGAGTTTGAGACCAGCCTGGGCAATATAGTGAGACCCCCATCACAGGTCACAGACTAATTCCAAGCCTAGGCCTGGTATCTGTTCCTTTAGGCTGCATATCAAGGCATATGCTTTGGGTGGCAATGGAACTGAAAGTGGGAAATGAACCCTTTACATCCACAGGGACAACAGGCCTGGGAGGTGGATGGTCGTATTCTCATTTTAATGCCCAGGAAACCAAAGCAGAGAAAGAGAGGTAGTCAGGAGACTCAAGCCCAGTTCTTCTGTTGCCAAATCCTGTTTCCTTTCTTCCCCCTCAAATCAGCAGGCTGGTTTGGGTATTTTCAGTTTTGCCCTTTGGGCTCCCTACACAGTGCTCTCTGACATGTGTCTCAGATCTCTGGGTGTCCCTAAAGAATGACCAAATATTTCACTACCTGTCACTGGGGGCTATCCAGTCTCCCACTCTGTCCTGTGGGTCAGGGTGAAGGCTGGTGACTCCCTTAGAGGGAGACTAACCAGGTTAAGTTCTGAGTTGGGCAGTCCCTGGAAAAGCTACGCTGGTTTCTGAGCTTAGGAGAGGCCAGGGGATAAACACACAGCTCAGGACGCAGGAAAGCAGGGTGGGTGTAGAGTGACCTGGGGAGAAATTCCTATTTGTTATCCAGCATGTCGTTGTCTCTGCGACAATCCCTTGAGGCGGTTGTTGCTTCATCATCCACCACGGATCCAATCCATATCACCAGAGATCTGTTGGACACAGAGGCTCTTGGCGTTGGTGGTCCAGGCTGCCGGGTCCCGGCCCCCAGCGTGCCCACCTCTGACGCTAGTCAGCGGTCGGGCCCGTGGGGAAATGAGGAGCCAGGTGCTCCTGCTGCCAGGACCTCTAGGCTGGGAAGGTCTCTCTGAACCAGAGAAGCCTGTGTCCTTTTTATGGTGGATTCCTGGGCTGCGAGTTGGAGACTCGGTGTCGCCGCCGTCGGGGCCTCAGTTTCCCCAAGCGCGCAGGGATGTCGAGAAGGCGGCAGGTCGGTCGGGAGCAGCCTCCCGGGCCCCCGCCCGGCTCCCGCGGCGCGGCCCCTTTAAGAGGCCCGCCGGCTCCTCCAGTCGCGCCGCGGCCACCGCCCCCCGGCCCACCCCTTCCTGCGGCGCGGAGTGCGGGTCGGGCGGCAGCGCAGCGAGAGCGGCCCGGCCGAGTGCATCGCTGAGGGAGGCGGCGCCGCGGGGCTGGTGGGGCGGCGCGGGAGCGAGAGGAGCGGATCGCGGGCCGCGGCCGGCGGGTAGCGCTGCGGCACCAAGTGGAGGGCAGCACCGCCCAGCGCCGTGGAGACCGCACACAATAGCGGCGCGCGCAGCCCCGCGCCCTTCCCCCTGCGCGCCCCGCCCCCTGCGCGCGCCCCGCCCCGCGCCGCCTCACCTGCCACCCGGGAGGGGGCGGGCATTGTTCCCCGCCGCCGCTGCCGCTGCGCCGGGCCATGGGGGCCGCCGGGCACCCGGGGCCAGGCCTGGCGAAGCCGCCGCGCCGCCGCTGAGGCGGGCCCCGCGCGCAGCGCGGACGCGCAGGTGAGGCCGGCCCCGCCATGGTGGACCCTGTGGGCTTCGCGGAGGCGTGGAAGGCGCAGTTCCCGGACTCGGAGCCGCCGCGCATGGAGCTGCGCTCGGTGGGCGACATCGAACAGGAGCTGGAGCGCTGCAAGGCCTCCATCCGGCGCCTGGAGCAGGAGGTGAACCAGGAGCGCTTCCGCATGATCTACCTGCAGACGTTGCTGGCCAAGGAGAAGAAGAGCTACGACCGGCAGCGCTGGGGCTTCCGGCGCGCGGCGCAGCCCCCCGACGGCGCCGCGGAGCCCCGTGCGCCCCTGCCGCGCCCGCAGCCCGCGCCCGCGGACGGAGCCGACCCGCCGCCCGCCGAAGAACAAGAGACCCGGCCCGACGGAGAGGGCTCCCCGGGCAAGGCCAGGCCGGGCGCAGCCCGCAGGCCCGGGGCCGCCGCGTCGGCGGACCGGGACGACCGGGGGCCCCCCACCAGCGTGGCGGCGCTCAGGTCCAACTTCGAGAGGATCCGCAAGGGCCATGGCCAGCCCGGGGCGACGGACCCCGACAAGCCCTTCTACGTAAACGTAGAGTTTCACCACGAGCGCGGCCTGGTGAAGGTCAACGACAAAGAGGTGTCGGACCGGATCAGCTCCCTGGGTACCCAGGCCATGCAGTTGGAGCGCAAGAAATCCCAGCAGGGCACCGGGCAGGGCCCAGGGGACACGCCCAGGCCCGCGTACCGGGGGCGCTCTTCGGAGAGCGGTTGCGGCGTCGACGGCGACTACGAGGACGCCGAGTTGAACCCCCGCTTCCTGAAGGACAATCTGATCAACGCCAATGGCGGCAGCAGACCCCCTTGGCCGCCCCTGGAGTACCAGCCCTACCAGAGTATCTATGTCGGGGGCATGATGGGGGAAGGGGAGGGCAAGGGCCCCCTCCTGCGCAGCCAGAGCACCTCCGAGCAGGAGAAGCGCCTCACCTGGCCGCGCAGGTCCTACTCCCCCCGGAGCTTTGAGGACTGCGGAGGCGGCTACACCCCGGACTGCAGCTCCAACGAGAACCTCACCTCCAGCGAGGAGGACTTCTCCTCCGGCCAGTCCAGCCGCGTGTCCCCAAGCCCCACCACCTACCGCATGTTCCGGGACAAGAGCCGCTCACCCTCGCAGAACTCTCAACAGTCCTTCGACAGCAGCAGCCCCCCGACGCCGCAGTGCCATAAGCGGCACCGGCACTGCCAGGTTGTTGTGTCGGAGGCCACCATTGTGGGTGTCCGCAAGACCGGGCAGATTTGGCCCAGCGATGGAGACGCAGGTGGGTACTCAGGCCGCCTTGTATGGGCACACCTGTATCAGGGCAGAAAGCCATATAGGGGGTGGGGACACAAAAGGGGAAGTTGTGGAGGGAGGAATGGGTACTTTTTGGAGTGATTTTCAAGTGCTGCTTCACGCTGGTCTGCGCCTGAGCTTGATGGAACTTCATCCCCTCTTCCCTCCTGAGTGCAGATTCTCAGTACTTGGAATGGCATTGGGTTGGGGGGAAGATGGGAGATGGCTTGTTCCTTTGGTCCAAGAAGAGTGTCTGCTTCTTCTAGAAGTACAGTGTATGAGTTATAGGTAGATGCCCTGGGTGGTAATCTCCCTGCCCTGTGAGCAGTGAGGATGGTGTAAAGCTGGAGTCATCTCGGCTGCTTAGATTGGTTGCTTTTAGAGATTCTGATTTGTATCCTGGGCAATCCCCCATCACCCTACAGTTCCTGTCCTGGAGGACCTCTAGCTGCTCCTAGGCTGTGGAAGTGTCAGGTTCTCTTGCTAGCAAGCAGCCCAGAAGGCAAGTCACCGCAGGCAAATTAGAAGGAAGTGAGGTGACAGGCCGTTCTGACTCAGTTGCCCACGGAGCTTCAGCGGGGTAAAGATTTTATCCAGAGCTGAAGCAGAGCCACACCCGTTCTGATTCGCCTTTGCTTTCTTTGATGGGAATCCTGCCCCCCTTACTCACCCACAGGTTCCTCCATACGTGTTAACCCAGTCCTGTTTGCCGAGTCTCCACTGTGCTTCTGCCGCCTCATCTTCCCAAGATGAGCATCCACAGGTGCTTATTTGGGGCTCCCAATCCATGATCAGGCCCTGGCCCTAGGATTAAACCTCTGGTGCATACAGACAGCATTGTCTGCCTGGAGTGCAGGCACCATTTGTGTTTGGGGTAAAGGAAAGGGTGGGCAGGCTGGGGTGTGTGAGGCTGTTGGGAATCCCTTAGAGTCCTGGCCTCTGGTGGGCTGATCTGGTTTTCTGCTCCACTGATTTTTCTTTTTCTGCTGATGAAGTTGGATGTGCTTGGTTTGGCAGAATCCTCTGAAGTGGGGCTATTTTTGGCTGTGTGGAGCTGCCTTTTAGTGACCAGCACTCTGTTCTGTTTCTATTAGGTACTTCCAGTTTGTAGCTGGGTTGGCTGAGCTCAGACCTGCAGCCTCATTCCCTAAGTCCCTAGTGGGCGGTGGAAGGCTGTTGTGTTCAGCAGCCTGCTTTGCCTGTACATCAGCTTCTTTGGGGGCTGGAGGACTGCCTCGTGGTTTCTGGGCACCAGCCTTGTCCAGCCAGCTGTGGGCCAGAGGAGCCAGCTTGAACTGGCCCCTCAGCGCTATGGTGTGAGAGAATGTTATTAATAAAGAATAAAATGAGAGGTTTTCATGGAGACCTGCAGTCTGAAATGATATTCTCTTGCTGATGGGAATTCTGGGTTTCCAGAAAGTTGGGGCACAGCCTTTCCTGCATAGATTTGGCCATGCTGCCCACCACTTCTTCAGAGCCCAATGCAAGCCAGCAGGTGAAAATAGGAATTAGAACAGTGGTTCTCAACCTTCCTAAAGCCGCGACCCTTTAATACAGTTCCTCATGTTGTGGTGACCCCCAACCATAAAATTATTTTCACACACCTGTATTTGTACGAGGTGTATGTGATAGTTTTAGACAACCCATGTGAAAGGATCGTTTGACCTCCAAAGGGCTTACAACTCACAGGTTTGAGAACTGCTGAATTAGAAGGAAATGAGGCCTGGAACCTGGAGTCACACAGGTTCTCAGGCGCTCGCTGAGGGGTTAACTTTACCCCTTGGACCCCCTTGCAGGACTTTCTGGATCCTTCTCTGAATATCCCAAAGGTTCCATGTTTTCTTTCCTAATAGGTTTTGTCTTTTCCCTAAGACACTTTTGAGGATTAAGGTGATTTAAACGTCATTTAAAAGAGATTACATTATCCCCCTCAGTTTTTTTATAAAGGCGTAATGTTTTGAGAGCACTTACAGGTTCATAGCAAAATTGACAACCGCACAGCCACCACAGGGGCACGTTTGCTAGAGCTCATGAACCTGCATTGACACATCATTATCACCCCAAGTCCAGAGTTTATATTCCAGTTCACTACTGTACAATTCCCCAGTTTGGATCCTGTTAGGTTTTTAAGCTCCTAGTGGTTTTAGCCCTGGGAGCCTTTACACTCTGCCCAGCAGTTTCCTCTGATGTTTGACCATGTGTGGCTGGCGGGAAAAGAGGGTTCCCCCGCCGGCTCAGCCATCTGTCTCTGTCCAACTATTTACTGATGTTCTTTAGATGGCTGCGGAGCCTGCTAGGCTGAAAAGGAACAGTGAGGAAAATCCCGGTGGGGTGAGGGGGCGGAAGTCACCCTAACGCTTTGCAGCGGCAGACCTGGCAGCCTGGCTCTAGTAACTTCAGTCAATCCGTTTGAGTGAGTGAGCTGTCCTGTTTCTGAGTTGAGGGTCCTTGGTATTGAAGGGAAGGAGCTAAAACCATCATATGCTGCTCTGTGCTAGGTGTGGGCGCCTGATGCACAGTCCTTCACGGGCTGCCCACCGACAAGTAAAGACAGAACTATGATGGGGCAGAGCTGGGATTCCCAGGCTCTGTGCGAATGCACAGCCATTCTTTCTGGGATGTGGTGGTCGTGCAGCACTCTTCCCTGTACTGTCCAGGGATCCGTCCAGCTCCTTGCACCTAGGGCTTGCCTGTGGGGTTAGACAGATGGCTGTGAGCCCTGGTATGTGCAAGCCCTTCCCTCTGGATCATCGGAGCCCCTTGAAAGGAAAGAGTGTGGTCCTTGCCATCTGGGAGCTTAGAAGTTAATGGGAGGGAGGGACACATGTATTCATGTTCAGAGGGTAGTGAGACCCAGGAGGCTTCTGGAAGTATCAGGACTGGACAAGCAAGACCCTTGATCAACCAGCAGAAGTCTAAGAGCAGAGGTTGAAGCAAGCCATATGTTCTGAGGAGCAGTGTCAGCAAAAGCTTGGGGGCACCCCCATCTGCCCTGTGTTTCTGAACTGTTACGGTTTTTTTACACATATGATTTCCCATTTTAACCATTTTTAAACATTCAGAGTTGTGCAGCCATCATCCTCATCCCTGTCTAAAACTTTTTCATCTTGCCCAGCTGAACTCATTAAACAGTAACTTCCCAGCCGGTGACAGCCACCATTCTACTTTCTGTCTCTGAATTTTTGACTTCTCTGGGTATTCACCAAGGTGGAATGCTAAGGGATTTGTCTCTTTGTGGTTGGTTAATTTCCCTGTATTCATGTCTTCAAACTTCCTGTGAGTTGTAGCCTGGACAGTGTGCTTTTTGAAGGCAGTTATCTCTGGTTCACTTCCAGGTCTCCCACAGAGCCTGGCTCCAAGCCCCACACACGGCATATACAGGAAGATCCCTTCCTCCTTTTCCTTTTCATGGTTCATGAGGTCAGTACTGGAAAATTGTGCTGGTCTTTGGGAAGTGACTTGTCAACTCTTCCTAATTTTATCCCCATATTTTAACTTTCCTTTCATAGGACTTCAGTGAGCCTTTTTAGGAGGGAGAAAGTTAGACAACCCACCGTCCTTTCTCTTTCTCTCTCTCTCTTTTTTTTTTTTTTCTAGAGGCTTAAGACAACAGCTATTTATTATTTCTCATAGTTCTCTGATTGGCTAGGCAGTTCTGATCTGAGCTGACTTGGGTGAAACTCTGGCCTAGGGAAGCCTCACTCCCAAGTTCTCTGATTACAGGCTGATTAGTGAGGGGTGGGGGGCTCTCTTATATGTTTGTCCTGTATGCAGCTTGGGGTCAGGCAGTGCACTAGACATTTCTCCTCCTTTTATTATTATTTTTATTTTTTTTTTAATTATTATTTTTAATTGACACGCATAATAATCATGTGTATTTATGGGGATACAGTGTGATATTTAGATGTAATGAGCAAAGTGGAGTATTTTAGCATATCTATCACCTCAAATGTTTATCGCTTCTTTGTGTTTTAAAGAGACAGGATCTTGCACTTGTTCAGGCTGGTCTCCAACTCCTGAGCTCACCGGGATCCTCCTGCTTCAGCCTTCTGGAGTGCTAGGATTACAGGCATGAGCCATTGTGCCTGGCCTTTGTGTGTGGGGTTTGAGGAATTCTCTATCCAGACATGTGGCCCTGTGTGCCCCTCTGCCCTTCTCCAGCATCAGCTGTGAGATGTGACCTTCACATCTTCTGTTGCTTCATGCCCTCTGTTTTCACATTTTATTAAGCAGCTTAATTTGCCCTTTGGAGTCTGGTGGTGTGTTGGCGCCAGAATGACCACTGCTTTGTTTCCCCTTGGGTGACGGACTGGACGGGCAGCCAGTTTGAGTGAGTAACTGGTCAGTGAAAGGTCACCCACGCCCCGTGTCAGCTCCGTGGTCATCTCTATAGACCAGAGCCCTGTGGCTGCCTCTGTAATGAACACAGGCACCTCTGCGGGAACAGAGGCAGAGTGGGCAGATGTGGGTGGGGCCTGAGACTGCTGACATCACCAGTGGGATGGAAACAGAGTCTAGAACACATTCTACAAGGGTTTTCCAGCTCAGAGAAGTTGTCTAGTTTGGGGAACAGAAGGAAGCATCCCAGAACATTTCACTAAAGAAGCACCTGAGGCCTGGTGCAATGGCTCATGCCTGTGATCCTAGCATTTAGGAGGCTGAGGTGGGTGGATCGTCTTGAGCTCATGAGTTTGAGACCAGCCTGAGCCAGAGCAAGACTTCCATCTCTAAAAACAGCTGGGCGTTCTGGCAGGTGTCTATAGTCCCTGCTACTTGGGAGGCTGAAGCAAGAGAATCGCTTAAGCCTGAGAGTTTGAGGTTCCTGTGAGCTATGACGCCATGGCACTCTACCAAGGGCGGCATAGTGAGACTCTGTCTCAAAAAAAGAAAGAAAGAAAGGCAGAAAGGAGCTGGGTGGGAGTGCTAGTGATTTGAGTGGGTCCAGGGGGACATGCCTCCCTTTTGCTTCTGGCTTCTTCTTCTTTTTGTTTTTTTAGAGACAGAGTTTCACTTTATTGCCCTTGGCAGAGTGCCATGGTGTCACAGCTCACAGCAACCTCCAACTCCTGGGCTTAGATAATTCTCTTGCCTCAGCCTTGCGAGTAGCTGGGACTACAGGCACCTACCACAACACCTGGCTATTTTTTTGTTGCAGTTTGGCCGTGGCTGGGGCCGGGTTTGAACCTGCCACCCTTGGTATATACTACTGAGCCACAGGCGCTGCCCTTCTCTCTTTTTTTTTTTTAGATTTCAGATTAATGTGAGGGTATAAACAACTAGGTTACAGTGTTTGCATTTGTTACACAGAGTCCCCATTGTAGTTGTGTCCTGTCTGCACCCTGGAGGTGTGCCATATACCCTTGCATTGTGCCCAGTAGGTGGGAGCACACCAATCCCCCTCCCTCCTTGCCGCTCTCCCCCTTCCTCTTTCTTCCTCCCAGCTTGCATTGAATTCAGTTTTTCCCTTAGGTGGGTGTGTATTATTAGATTATCTACTGGCTTCATATTAGGATTGAGTACATTGGATACTTGCTTTTCTATTCTGATACTTTACTAAGAAGAATGTGTTTCAGCTCTATCCAGGTTAATACAAAATGTGTAAAGTCTCTGTCTTTTTAGGGCTGAATAGTATTCCATGGTACATATACACACCACAGTTTGTTGGTCCACTCCTGGGTCAGTGAACATTTAGGTTGTTTCCACATCTTGGCAATTGTAAATTGAGCTGCTGTAAACAGTTTAGCACAAATGTCCTTATAATAAAATGATTTTTTTCTTCTGGGTAGATGCTGAGTAATGGGACTGTGGCAGCTGCTTCTGGCTTTAATGGTTACTTCCTTTCCTTACACTGGAGTCCTGTGGCCAGGAGGGCCTGTGTATGGGGCTATAGTAAGTTCTCACCCTCCTGGAAGGAGATAATAGCAACATGAGATGCCCCGGGCTGCAGCTCCGCCCTGTGGTTGAGACAGTTCCTCATCCAGAGTGAATGAATGGGCATCTTAGAAGCTTCTCAGGTTGCCAAACAATAGGTCTGGATTTTGTCTGAGACTGCTGCTTTTTGGATCAAGGCTGGGGGCTGGGGGTGGTGGTGGTGGTGGATTAAATTAACTGAACCCCACAGGAGTTCTTGACCCTGATTGGAATGTAACTGTTGTGGCTCATGTAGGGTTTTTCCCCTTTGAAAATTGTAGTTATTTTAATTAAAAAACGTTATTGACATAACATGTTAAAGGCGGTCATTTTTATTGTGGTAAAATACTATATATAGTGGGTGGCCATAAAGTTTGTGTGCAGTTTGATTGCCTGCCCGTTTAATTGCACACGAACTTTATGGCCACCCTGTATAATAGAAAATTTTGCCATTTTATTCTTTTTTAAGTGTGCAGTTCAGTGGCATTAACTCCATCACATTGTGGTACACCCATCATATCACTGTTGATTTCTGTAACTTTTTTTTTTTGAGACGGAGCCTCAAGCTATCCCCCTGGGTAGAGTGCCATGGCATCACAGCTCATAGCAACCTCCAACTCCTGGGCTCAAGCGAGTCTCCTGCCTCAGCCTCCCAAGTAGCTGGGACCACAGGTGCCCG
>CAUYQV010045758.1:0-15553 GCA_963574575.1 Galagoides demidoff
AGAAGGGCGGATGGGTGGTGGGAGGGTGATGGGAAAGATCACCTATATATCTGTCTAACAAGGGTACAAGTGAACTTTTCTAGAACTAGAATATAAATGTGTTGATACAATGATTAAGCAAATGAAATGAAATTTATGTTAACCAGCTTGATGAAAGTTTTTCAAATTGTATATGAAAACAGCACAATGTACCCCATGTTTGCATTAATGTATACAGAGATCAATTAATAAAAAAAAAGATTTTATCAAGAATTTATGTGTCTATTTATTACAGTTAATGATCTGAAGGGTTTTTTTTATTGTTGTTGTTGTTATTGTTGTGTCCTTTCCTGGATATAGTATCAAAGTGATATTTACATTGTAGAATAAGTTGGGAAGGGTCCATGACTCTTCTGGTTCATGACTCCTTTATGTTGGAAGATTTTTTATTTCAAATTAATATGATGATACAAATGTCTAGGTTACATTGTTTTTAATTCTCTTTTTCTTTTTTTTTTTTTTTGGGGTTTTTGGCCGGGGCTGGGTTTGAACCCACCACCTCCAGCATATGGGGCTGGCGCCCTACTCCTTGAGCCACAGGCACCGCCCGTTTTTAATTCTAAGGTAAAGTTCAAATTGTAGCTTAGTTTTTCACGAAGGACATGCTATACACCTTCATATTGTGCACATTAGGTGAGATCACAACAACTTCCCTCCCTCTTTCCCCTTACTAGACTATGTTTGTGTGTGTGTTTTTTTTCCTTGTAAACATATGTTGGTTTCACATTAGTATTGAGTACATTGGATACCTTTTTTCTTATTCTTGAGATACTTTATTAAGGAGAATGTGTTTCAAATGCATCCAGGTAAACACAAAAGATGTGAAGTCTCTATCTTTTCTTATGGCTGAATAGTACTCCATGATATACACATACCGTAGTTTGTGAATTCATTCATGGGTTGATGGGGACATGGTTTGCTTCCATGTCTTAGCAATTGTAAATTGAGTTCTAATAAAGATTCTAGTGCAAATGTCATTATGGTAAAATAATTTTTGTTCTTCTGGGTAGATATGTAGTAATGGGATCACAGGGTCAAATGGAAGGCTGATATCTATTTCCTTGAGAATTCTCCATACTTCTTTCCATAGAGGTTGTATTGATTTTCAATACCACCAGCAGTGCAAAATTATCCCCTTCTCTCCACATCCATGCCAGCATTTGCAGCACTGAGACTTTGTAATGTAGGCTAATGTTACTGGAGTTAGGTGATATCTCAGGGTGGTTTTGATTTTCATTTCTCTGATGATTAAGGATGATAAGCATTTTTTTATGTGCTTGTTGGCCATTCATCTGTCATCTTCCAAGTAGTTCCTCTTCAACTCTTTTGCTCACTTAAAAATGGGTTGTTTGCTCTTATTGATTAATTTGAGTTCTCCATGGATTCTGGTTATTAGCCTATTGTCAGATTTGTAGCATGCAAATATCATCTCCCATTCGGAAGGCTGTCTATTTGCTTTAGCTATGGTAACTATAGCTGTGCAAGAAGCTTTTTAGTTTGAGTGTGTCTCATTTATTTATTTTTGGTGTTGTAGCAATTGTCAAGAGGGTCTTTTTCATAAAATCTTTTCCCAGGCCAATTTTGTTAAGCATTTTTTCCATAAACATAATGTTGGTCTATTCAGGAGTTATAATTTTTCCTGATTAAGAATAGGGAGACGATATGTTTCCAGGAATTTGTCCTTTTCTTCAATGTTTTCAATTTGTAAGCATAGAGATTTTTATGGTATTCAAACATAATGGTATCTCTATGACATCAACTGTGATTCTCCTATTTCATTTTTGGTTGCTTGTTAATGACCTCTTCTTTCTGTTTTTGGTTAATCTAGCATGTAGCATGTCATTTTTTTTTTCAAAGAACCAAGTTTTTGTTTATTAATCTGTATAGTTTGTTCTTGATTCAATTTAGTTCTTTCTGATCTTTTTTTTTTTTTCTGCTGCTGGGTTTGGGGTTAGTTTCCTCTTCCTTTTCCAGTTCCTTGAGATGATTCATTAAATTACTGATTTGTGATTTTCTATCTTTTGGATGTGTGTATTTAAGGCTATGAAATTTCCCCATAGGACTGCATTTGTTGTGTCCCACAAGATTTGATAATTTGTGACATCATTGTCATTTAGTTCAAAGAATTTTTGATTTCCATCTTTATCTCCTCATTGACCTATCATTCAGCTATAAGTTTAGTTTCCACAACTTTGTGTAGGGATGAGTGTTTCTGTTGGAGTTGATTTCTACTTTTATTCCATTGTGGTCTGAGAAGACATATAGCTTATTTTTTAAATTGTTTAAAATTTAAAGATTAAAAAAAATTTAAATTTGTTGAGACACAATTTGTGGCCTAGTATTTGGTCAGCTTAGAGAATGTTCCATAAGCTTATGAAAAAAAAAATATTTAATAGTTTGAGGTGTAGAATCTTCTGTAAATGTCTGTCTGTTAGGCCCATTTGTCCTAGGGTTTGCTTTAGGTCCATAGTTTCTTTGCTAATTTTATGTTTGGAGGATCTGTCCAATTCTGTCAGTGGGATGTTAAAGTCCCCAAGAGTAAGGTGCTGCTACTTCTAATTTTGTTTTAGATAGAGTATAGATTTGTTTGAAGAATCTGGATGCTCTTGTGTTGGGTACATAAATATTTAAGATTGATAAGTCTTCTTGTTGAATTGTTCCCTTCACTATTATATAGTGGCCATAGTTATCTTAACTTTTGATGATTTACCGTCTACATTTTCTGATTATGACAATGGCTATGCTAACTTCATTTTAGTTTCCATTTATATGGAATATTTTTTTCCATCCTTTTACCTTGTTTCTAAATGGATGCCTGTGAGTTAGACATGCTTCCTGGAAACAATAGATACTTGGTTTTAATTTTTTTTCCATTCAGTCAATCTTCAATAGAGAATTTAAATCATCCACATTTGTTGAAAGTATTGATACATATGGTAGATTTCTGTTTATCCTGTTGGGTAGATCATTGTTACTTTGGGGTTCTCTGACACCATTATTTTCTCTCTCTGGGGTCTGTTTTGGAGTTTTAGCTGTTCTCACTCTCCACAATCTAACCCTCCACTCTTCTGCTGGGAGAGTCTGAGAAGCTGTGTCTCTAGTCAGCCATCTTGAATGAATCCCAAACAGAAAATCAACAGTATATACCAAATGTATAGTATGTATTAAATAAGATGTCCTTAAACAGAAATATACCCCCCCCCAAAAAAAAACCTATGATGACTTTACAGAACATAACCATGAATAATGAGAATGGACTATATAGGTTAGGAAACATGACAATGTACACTATAAGCAATTTCAGAAAATTTGCAGCTTAGTATGAGCTTATCATACAGAGTTATATATGAAGCTGGGATGTGTCTGGTTCATCAAATGATGAAAGCTGTTACTTTTACCAAATTTTAATCAAATTTATATCATTACCCCAAAATTTGAGTATGCTGTTGACTAGAAGTCTGCTTTGAAATTTGGGTATAAAAAGTAGGTGGGTGGAGGTTGGCTACTTTCTTCTAGTGGCTGCCTCAAGAACAACAGGTCCTTGAATAACATTATTTCTTTATAATATTGATAAGACAAGAAAACCAATTCCCACACAGGGCCACTGTCTTGGTGGACTTTGCACATTCTTCCCATGTCCACAGAGGTTTTATCCTGGCCCACCAGTTTCCTCCCAATTCCCATACATATGCACTTCAGGTGAACTGGCATGCCCAAACTATCTAGTTTGAGTGTGTGTATGTGTGTGTGTACACACACCCTATATTGGAATGATGTCCTGTCTCAGTTTCTCCCTTGGCACCCTGAGCTTTATGGACAGGTTCTAACCACCTTTGATACTAAACTGGAACAATTGGGCAAACAATCATTTTATTTATTTTTATTAATCTTTCTTAAATGTTGTACATCACAAATTATTTATTTCAGTGTTTAATATTGGAAGTGTTTTGGTCTTTAGAAATTGGGTAATGTTTTCATAATCAGAAATATGCCACAAGAACCTTACTCTTGCTTATATAATATAAATTAGCATGTGATAAAATTAGTTTTCATTATATGTAATTTTGCTTGAAATCAGTTTCCAAGAAGGTATTGGCAATGTTCAGTGAGAACTTGTTGTATGTGTCATGGAGATAACATGCTGTGAATGCAGGATCACTTTCCAGGCTAAACCCTGGCCCAGATCAGGGTCAGTTCCACAATCTGTGACTCATCCTTCCCTTTTCCCTTTGGGATAGATTATTCCCTTGTTTATGACAACTATAGGAATGACTCATTTTTCATGGAATTTCAAAGCATTACCCAACTACCATATTCATCTAAATGTAAATGTTTTAGAGGACAAAACTAATGGGTTTCTACCAAGGTCCTATATGTATAGGAAAGATACTATCTCGTATTGGGGCTAATTCTTTTGAGATGAATATTGTGTTTTTGTTTTGTTCTTTTTAATAGACAATTTTTTTTTTCAAAAAATGGAAATGGAACCAAGTGGCTAAGGGAACTGTGTGATAGTCTTTGTGAAAATCAGAAACAGTGATACCTCAGAGCTACTCCATCAACAATGACAACAAGAAGGCTTCTGATGGAAACATTTAACAATCAAATGGTCTCCTTTTGGAGGAAGAGTTGTCCCTTGTTCAAAACATTTTAAAACAAGGCATTTAAACCCTAGTAATAAAACAACATGAAATTTCATCCTCCTCGCCTGCCACCATAGGTTATTGGAGGCTTTGGTATCCTGTTTGTATCAAACAGATGTTTACTCCTAAGAAAATCTTTAGTGTATACAACTCCACATACAACTGTTTTAAATGACCACATGTTTTGCCCTAGGAAAGTCTTTTACATTTTTAATTAGGTTAAATCTAATTTAGGTCAAATTCTTTAATTGATAACCTCAGATATTAAAATATAATTACCCCAAATACCAAAACCTTAAAGGTGATATAATCTCTTAATTTATAAATATGTTTGATAATGTAGATTCCCATGGCATAAGAATTTAAACAAATTTTAAGAACCATTGTTTTATTTACCTTTAAGATAGAAATTTTAAAACATTGTATAAAGCATCATTAGGTATATATTTATTAATATGTGTTAGTTTCTTTCAGTATGTATTTATTATAACAATTAAATATTATTTTAAATTTGTGATAAAGTTTTTAAGACTCTTGAAACTTTTTTCATGTACTCAAAGTTTCCATTAGTTTGTTAATGCCACTGTTTCAGCAACATTGTTTAGAAATTTAACAATAATTTTTTTTATTAAATCATAGCTGTGTACATTAATACTATGATGGGGTACAGTGTGCTGTTTCTATATACAATTTGAAATACTTTCATCCAACTGGTTAACATATCCTTCATGTCATTTTCTTAGTTATTGTGTTAAGACATTTATATTCTACATTTAGAGAGATTCACATGTACCCTTATAAGATGAACCATAGACATGATCCCATCAATCACCCTCCCTCTACCCATCCCCCCCTCCCCAATAATAATATTTTAATAACCTTATATTCATGTAAAGTGGTTTACCATCTTACATATAGGAAAAGCTGTCAATACAATTTGCCTCTCTTTGGCAAACTAACAGATTTGTGTCTTTCTACAGTTCTAGGCTTTTCCACAGAAGGACATTTTGAAGATTATGTTAAGCAAGAGAATAACTCTCAAAAAGTTCTAGCTGCTATTGTTTTTGACCACAACTTCAAAAATAGCAATGATCCTCTGCCACTTAAGGTAAGAAAGTTTATGTACAAAGATCATACCTGAACTCATAATTTCAAGATCTTTACTGAAATGTTTGGATCACCATTTCATTTTGTAAGAGGAGAGACTATAACTTTCCCAACATTATACTGCTTGTAAATGCGAGAGCAAGGATTGGAATGTGCATTTATTTAGCCAGTGCTTTATACTTATGAGGGAAGAATTATATTCAGCACCTGAAAGGCCTTGTTCATAAAATGGAATCATAGGAAACATTTGCAGTTGCAGATAATATCTTTGCCATTGTATCTGGTATCTACTTGTCTGTGGCCCTGCAAACATAGTGAAGAAAATGCACATTTCCCAGACCAAAGTGCTTCATGTCATAAAGCAGTTGCATCTTCTCAGGCAAAGAACACAGCACAAAAATTTCTTCTTTATTTTGAGTTAATCTCACAATTTCTCTACTAATCATAAATTTCAAAAATAACTCCAAGAATCTGGGAGCATGAATCAAAATTAGAATATCTGTGGACACCGAGGAAGATTCTGATAACAGCCCCCAAGAAAGAGAGATAAGAAAGAACCTGGCTTTGTACTTGTTGTCTCTGTTGAAAGGGAAATAACCAAAATACAAAATATAGGTATGCACAGAATCAAAATTCTTCACTTAGGATATAGATGATTGTCAATGGAAAGACCACCAATTTATAACTAGGCTTATAGTCATCTTTCTGTTCCATTACTCCCTCACTTCCTCCCAGGTGCCAACTTCAATCAGATTGACTCATTGTAGGCTGTTGATCTAGGCTCAACAGTGTGTGTAGATCCTGGACAAAACATTTTTGATGCAATTTCAAATTTCACCTCTTCTGCCTTGTACAGTTTCCTTCACACTGCCACCTCCCTTGGCTTGCTCTCACTTACCCTTTTATTATTGCTGCCACAACTCTGTCAACATTGTCTCTTCTGACCCACACACACCTTTCCTCTTTTATTCTCCAAAGAACACCTTAACCACATCTCTGTCACTTAATTTATGCAAGAATGTAAATATACATGTTTTTCTCAACTAGCATTTTAGCTCCTTGAAGCATAGGACCTGCCTCTTTGAGTATGTCATGACTCTCTTCTAAAGCTTTTGTCTTAGTAACTGAATCTATGACTACTCACCAAGACATATGGCATCTGCCTCCTCCTCCCCTTACTGATATCTCTAGTCTAACCCTTCTGATTTTTGACAGCTCTTGCTCCCTTTGTTGCCTCATAATATTACTTAGACTCAGTATGAGGTAACTTGAAGTTTGTGTTGTTCTCCAAAATTAGTATTATCTTCTCATTTAATAATTATATGATGCAATACTCCACATTCACATTTTATCACATTCTCCTTCTGTTCTCCTATAGGATTCTTGCTTATGTTATAATCACTTTTAAGAGAGGAAGAGATTTTCCTCCCAGAATACCATTCTTGGATGACATGAAGCAAAGAGAAATATTTTGGTATATTTTAGTTTAGCATGCAAGCAGACTTCTAGGGAAACATTCATAATGACATGCAAGTTTGCTTACTACAAACTCACAGAATATATCCAAGTGTTTTTGGCACTTCAATATAAAATTTCACAAAATTAAGGAGAACAGCAATAAAGGAAACAAGTTTATGTGTAATCACAGCATATGATGTGCCTTATGATATATTTGCTCTTATTTCCTAATGTTCAGAATCTACTCCAGCACTCATCAGTCAGTCTACCATAAAATAACATATTACCAGTTATACATTAACTTCTTTTTGTTTTTGGTTCTTCTTTCTTTGCTTATATGTTTCATTCATAGACAGCGTTTGTTTCTTATTACTCCTTCTAGGTAAAATATTACCTGCGCTTTAGCAATTTTCAGAAGAACTTCCTCATTGGGCAGATTTGGGAGAAAAAAGACTGGTTCACAAGTTTTCTCTTTTCACCTATCCTTATGAGAGGACCCAGAAACTTTGACGCTGATGGGGGGAGTCCTGGTGAGAAGATCTTTAATCATACTTATCTTTATATCCCAGTTGTATAGCAAGAACCATCACATATTTATAATTATATTTCTTCATCCTTTTAATCAAAGCTGCTTATTTTTAACTTACTATGTTGGTGATTTTTTAATGTGTCCAATATCCCATACAAAAAACTCCTATACATGTGGACATTATATTTTCATTATCTCTTAATCTCTTATCCCTTTCCGATCATTGCCATTGTATGTCTCTCTCTCTCTGTGTATATATATTTGTTTGCTTGTTTGTTTTGTTTACTTCTGGGCTTAAGCAATTCTCTTGCCTCAGTCTCCCAAGTAGCTGTGACTACCGGCACCTGCCACAAGATCCAGCTATTTCTTTGTTGCAGTTGTCATTGTTTTAGCTGGCCCAGGCTGAGTTCAAACCCACCCCCCTCAGTGTATGTGGCCAGCACCCTGCCGACTGAGCTGTGGGTGCCTCCCTCTTTATATGTTCATGTAGATTTACTTATGAAATTTTGGAACTAATGACTTAATGAATGTGTTTACAGATACTGACACAGCCTGGTTTAATAATAACTATATTATTATGTTGAGTTGATGAATAATTTTTATTATGAAAATTATCATTTAAAAGTATTTAGTGTGAGGCTTTGCTTTTACCAACAAATTTACAAATTTATCTTAAGAAAATCATTCAGTGGAAGAAACAAGCAATTGACCAGTTTAGCATAGTTCTTAAAAATTTGAAATAATCTACATCTTAAAGGTGGTAAATGATAAAAGTGTTAAATATAATTTGTCAGAGCATTGTTGGTCATTAAAATAACCACCATGAGATCTTAGGTAAAAAGAAAAATTAGACTGGATTAAACATATACATAGCAGCAGCAGCATACAAACAGAACTGGATGAATACCATGTATAACACAATTTCATGTACCTACATGAGAATATATACAAACAAAATACCAGCACATATTTTAGAATAAACAGAACTAGGTGAATAAAGTGCATAACACAATTTTATGGACCTACATGAAAACATGTGCAAACAAAATACCAGCACATTTTTTAGAATAATACATAGAAATGTAAGGACACTCATGAAACACAGAATGATTGCTGATAGAAAGGATAAGAGGGCAAGAGAAATAGGAATGTAAAAGAATAAATCAATAAAATGGGTTAAGGGGCATGAACAAATGAATTATGAACCAAGGAGCACCATTAACTCTGTCCTCTGTACTTGAAACTAAAAATGTGTGTGTGTATAAACACTTAAATGTGAACATAATATTTTAAAAGTACCTAAATAAACTAATTTATTAAAGTGCAAGCCACATGTGTATTGATTGAATTACCTGCTTGTTACCATAAACTCTTGTTTTTTTTTATTTGACACACTTTCATTTCCATTTTTTCAGGTTAATTTGAGGCTGCAAAGAAATAAGTAACAATGTTTGCATTTTTTAGATAGAGTTCCTCTTATAATTGTGTACAGCCCCCAAGAGGTAAGCCATTCACCCTAACATTGTGCCCATTAAGTGGGAGCACACCAATCCCCCTCCTTCTATTGTCTCCCCTTTTCCCCCTTCCCCATCTGAATTGAGTTTTTCTTGTGTGGGGGTGCATATTAGATTGTCTACTTACTGCCTTCATATTAGCCCTCAGTACATTGGATCCTGCTTTTATAAAAATTCATTTGTGATACTTTAAGAATGTGTTTCAACTCTATCCAAGTTTTTTATGGCTGAATAGTATTTCATGGTATACATATACCACAGTTTATTAATTCATTCCTGAGTTGATGGACATTTAGGTTGTTTCCTCATCTTGGTGATTGGTGATTAAAATTGTGCTGGAATAAACAATCTAGTGCAAATGTGATAAAATGATTTTTTTCCTCTGGGTAGATGCTTAGTAATGGGATTGCAGGATCAAATGGCAGGTCTATTTTGATTCTTTGAGGACTCTCCATACTTCTTTTCAAAGAGGCTGTATTATTTGCAATTCCACCAACATTATAAAAGTGTTTTCTTCTCTAAACATCCACACCAGCATCTGCAGCTTTGAGATCTTATGATTTAGGCTATTCTCACGGGGGTTAGGTAATATCTCAGAGTGGGCTTGATTTGTATTTCTCTGATGATTAAGGATGATGAGCAATTTTGTGTATGTTTGTTAGCCATTCATCTTTATTCTTCAAAGAAGTTTCTGTTCAAATCTCTTGCCCAGTGATAGGAGGGATTGTTTGCTCTTTTGTTATTGTTGATTAATTTGAGTTCTCTGTAGATTCTAATTGTCAACCCTTTGTTCTAACATGCAAATATCTTTTTCCATTCCTAAAGTTGTCTGTTTGCTTTAAGTGTTCTATCCTTAACTGTGTAGAAGCTTTTAAGCTTAATTATGTCCCATTTGTTTATTTTTGTTGTTGCAATTGCCAGTGAATTCTGCTTCATAAAATCTTTCCCCAGGCCAACATCTTCAAGAGATTTTCCCATATTTCCAATATTTTTATCACTTCTTGTTTTAGATTTAAATATTTTTATCTATCTTGAGTCAATTTTTATAAGTGATGAAAGGTGTAGGTCCAATATCAGTCTTTTACATGTGGTTATCCAGTTCTCTCAGCACCTTTTGTTGAATAGAGAATCTTTTCTGCACTGTATGCTTTTGTTTGGTTTATGGAAGACCAGACAGCAATAAGATAATGGTTTTATCTCTTGGTTTTCTTTTTTGTACAAATATCATGCTGTATTGATCATCATGGTAGAGTGATGCCTCCAGCTTTGTTTTTATTACTAAGAATGTCCTTGGCTACATGGGGTTATTTCTAGTTTCATACAAGAAGAAGAAATATTTTTTCCAGTTCTTCAAAGTATGCTGTTGGTAATTTAATGAGAATTGCATTAAACGTGTAGATTGCTTTATAGTATAGACATTTTAATAATGTTGATTGTTCCCAGCAAAGTGCCTGGTATGTTCTTCCACTTGTTAATATCATCTGCCATTTCTTTTCTTAATGGCTTCATAATTCTCTTTCTAGGGAGCTTTCACCTTTTTTGTTAGGTATATTCCTAGGTATTTCATTTTCTTTAAAGCTACTATGAAGGGAATTATGTTCTTTATTTCTTGTCAAGTTGTCTATTATTGGCACACACAAAGGCTACTGACTTGTGGACATTGGTTTTTTACCCTGAGATGTTACCATACTTCTTGACCACTTCCAGAATTCTTGCGGTTGAGTCTCTGGGGTTTTCTAAGATCATATCTTTGGCAAAGAGCAAGAGTTTGACATCCTCTGCCTCCATTTGGATGCCTTTTATATCCTCTTCTTGCCTGATTGCATCAGCTAGAACTTCCAGAACTATGTTGACTAGTAGTAGCAATAGAGGATATCCTTGTCTGGTTCCAATTCTAAGTGGAAAAGCTTTCAGTTCACTCAGTATAATATTGGCTGTGGGTTTCTCATACATGGCTTCAATCAGGTTAAGAAATGTGCCATTTATGCCTATATTCTTAAGTGTTCTTGTTAGAAAAGAATGCTATATTTTGTCAAATGCCTTTTCTGCATTTATTGAGAGAATTACATGGCTTTTGTTTTTGCTTCTATTGATACGGTGAATTACATTTGGGATTTCTGTATGCTAAACCATGCCTAGAATAAAGCCTACTTGATCATACAGTATAATTTCTTTTTAATGTATAGCTATAATCTATTTGCAAGGATTTTATTGAGGATTTTTGCTTCAATATTATATTCATTAGTGGAATTGGTCTGTAGTTCTCCTTTTTAGGTGAGTACTTTCCTTGTTTTGGTAACAAGGTGATGTTTGTTTTATAGAACATGTTGGAGCTTTTCTTCTAAAGGTCTGCAGTATGCATACCAGCTCTTCTTTAAAGGTTTGATGTGTGAATACTGGTGTGAAACAATCTAGTCCAGGGATTATTTTTTTTGTTGGAGACTATTTTATTGTTTCTGCAATTGCAGTGTTTGATATGGTCTGTTTAAGAGATCTGTTTCCTTCTGGTTGAGTCTGGGGAGCTGGTGGGATTCCAGGTATTTGTCCATTTCTTCTACATTGTCAAATATCTGGGCATAGGGTTTCTTGTAGTAGCCAGAGATAATCTCTTGAATCACTGTGGTATTTGTTATTTCCCCCTTTTTCATTTCTGATTGAGATTAAACAGAGATCATACTTTTTGGCTTCTAATGAATCTGGTCAATGGTTTATCAATTTTAATTATCTTTTGAAGAACCAACATTTTGTTTCATTGATTTTGTAAATGATTCTTTTGTTTTCAATTTCATTTATTTCTAATTTAATTTTGGTTATTTTCTCTTACTAGGTTTTGGATTGGATTACTCTTTCTTTTCCACTTATTTAAGATGATTCATTAGGTAGTTGAAGTGCTCCCTTCTGTTTTTCAGGTGTAAGTATCTAATGCAATAAATTTCCCTCTTATAACTGTTTTTGCAGTATCCCACAGGTTTTAATAGCTCATATATTCATTACTTTTATGTTTGACAAATTTAAAAATTTCCTCCTTTATCTCTTCCTTGACCCAACTACCATTCAGCATAAGGTTGTTTAATTTCCATGCCTTTGTGTGGGGATGAAAATTTGCTGGAGTTGAGTTCTACCTTTATTGCCTGTTGGTCTGAGAAGATACAAGGTATAATTTCCATTCTTTGAATTTTGTTGAAGTTTTATTTGTGCCCAAGGATATGATCAATTTTAGAGAAGGTTTCATGGGCTAGAGAAGAAGGTATATTTCTTAGTTTGAGGATGATGTATTCTGCATATGTCTATTAAGCACAATTGTTCTAGGGTTTCATTTAATTCCCTTGTTTCTTTGTTTAGCTCTTGTTTAGAAGATCTATGGAGTTCTATGAGAAGTATTTTAAGTCTTGGCTATTATAATGTTATAGGACATCATATTGTTCATACAAATTAAAGTCTATTTCACGAATCTGGGAACATTTAAGTTAGGTGTGTAAATATTAAATATTTAGAATTGAAATGTCCTCTTGTTTTATTGTTCCCTTCACCAATACGAAGTGACCATCTTTGTCTTTCTTAACTTTAATTGCTTTACATCCACTTGTATTTGAAAATAAAATTGTGACCCCTCCTTTCTTCTAATTTTCATTTGCCTAAAATATTGCTTCCCAATCCTTCACCCTGAGTCTTGATTTGTCCTTTAATGTTAGGTGTGTTTCCAGGAGACAGCATATAAATGGCTTATGTTTCTTTTAACCAGTCAGCCAGCCTATGCCTCTTCAGTGAGGAATTCAAGCCATTAACATTTACTGAGAGAAATTACTGAGTGTGCTGGAGCTCTATCTTATTTTGGGAAAGTCTCTACCTTAGTTTTATCCTTTCCACCATTGTGGAAAGTAGATTTTGTCCTTTATCTTGTGGGTGTTTACTTTGCTGGTGGTCTATTGTGATAGACAGTGTGGAGAATAGATCTGAGTATTTCCTACACAGCTGGACTTGTTGTGGCCAATTTCCTCAATGTTTGCATATCAGTAAAATATTTGATTTCTCCATTGATGTTGAAGCTCAGTTTAACAGGAAACAAAGTGGTGGGATGAAAATTGTTTTGTGGGGATTCTGGGAAGATGGCCAACTAGTAGCAACACTGGTCAGAGGCTCCTGAGCAAAGGAAGAAAAACTGGTTGGAATCAGAATCTATGAAGCCAAAGACGGGAAGCTGATGCCCCAGAAAGAAGTTCGGCAAGCTATAAATCCAAGGAAGATCATTTAAGAACATAAAATACAGGTACAAAGAGAGCCCCAGAACTGCTTGCTAGAGCCGTCTGCCTCCCGCACATGGCAGGTGGCCACAGAGAAGCCCCCTGCACTGGGCAGCCACAGAAGTACTTGCTAGAGCCTTGCACACCCCTGCGGATGGTGGCGGACAACTCCCCCACTCTGAGAGGACCCAGATCTGCTTACTAGAGCCGCATGTCCCACGGGCGGCAGAGTAGATCCCTGCTCCAGGGCTCTGGGCAGGTGCAAAACTGCTTGCTAGAGCCACACACCACCTGCTAGAGCCACACACCACACAGGTGGCAGGTGGCAGCAGAGGACTTCCCCTGCTCCAGGCAGGCACAGAACTACTTGCTAGAGCCTCGCACACCCTGCAGGTGGTGGCAGAGGAATCCCCCACTCTGGGAGGACCCAAAACTGCTTGGTAGAGCTGTGCACCCCACAGGCGGCCGAGGAGATCTCTGCTCCAGGGCTCTCGGTGGGCCCAGAACTGCTTGCTAGTGCCAGGGGTGTCCTGTGGGCAGTGGCAGAGGAGTCCTCCATGATCAAAGATTTTGAAACACTGAGACAAGAGGTTGCAGCCCTCAAGGATCTGAAAGACACAGTGGAATCCCTCCATAACAGAATGGAACATGCAGAAGAAAGGATCTCTGATTCTGAAGACAAAGCTTTTGAAGAAGCCCAGGAATGTAAAGATCAAAAGAAATGAAGAGTAAAAATGGATCTCACACTCAGAGAGCTCTTGGATAATTCAAAGAAAACTAAAATTCACCTTATAGGGATCCCTGAAGGTGATGAAGTTGCTTCACAAAACTCTGAGGCTCTTCTTCATGAAATTATGAAAGAGAACTTTCCAGACATGCCAAGAGATTCTGAAATTCAGATAGCAGATAGTTTCAGAAACCCAGCACGGCTCAACCCAAACAAGACATCCCCCAGACACATCATAATTAACTTCACCAAAGTTAAGATGAAAGAGAAAATTCTGAAAGCAGTCAGACGTAAAAAAAACCATTACCTACAAGGGAAGAGTATTAGGATGACTGCAGATCTCTCGGCAGAAACCTTCAGGCCAGAAGGATGGTCAGCGACATTTAATCACCTAAAACAAAATAACTTTCAACCCAGGATCCTGTATCCAGCTAAAATAAGTTTCATTTATGATGGAGAAATTAAATATTTTAACATTTACATGTTGAAGAAATTTGCCATAACTAAACCAGCTCTCCAGGAAATTCTCAAACCTATCCTCCATAATGATCAGTGCAATCCTCCACCACAAAAGTAAAACCACCCAGAAACTATTGATCAAATTCCAACTTCCACAGGGCAAAAGGATTAAAAATGTTTACTAGACTTTTGAGCAACTCGATGTCCAAAATTTTACCAGGCTTATCAATAATTTCTATCAATGTGAACAGCTTAAATTGTCCCCTAAAGAGACACAGATTGGCTGATTGGATACAGAAACTCAGACCAGACATCTTTTGTATACAGGAATCTCACCTTACCTTAAAAAAGACAAATATAGACTCAGGGTGAAGGGATGGTCATCTATATTCCAGGCTAATGGAAAGCAGAAAAAAGCAGGTGTTGCAATTTTATTCACAGACACAATAGGTTTTAAAGCAACAAAAGTCACCAAAGATAAAGATGGCCACTTTGTATTTGTTAAGGGCAATACTCAATATGATGAGATCTCAATTATCAATATCTATGCACCCAACCAGAATGCACCTCAATTTATAAAATAAACTCTAACTGGCATGAGCAGGTTGATTTCTCCCAGCTCCATCACAGTTGGAGATTTCAACACTCCTTTGGCAGTGCTGGACAGATCCTCCAAAAAGAAGTTGAGCAAAGAGATCTTAGATTTAAATTTAACTATCCAACTTTTGGACCTAACAGACATCTACAGAACTTTTTATCCTAACAAAACTGAGTACACATTTTTCTCATCAGTCCATGGAACATACTCCAAAATTGATCACATCTTAGGTCATAAG
>CAUYQV010045759.1:0-10448 GCA_963574575.1 Galagoides demidoff
ACAGGCGCCCGCCACAACGCCCGGCCATTTTTTGGTTGCAGCCATCATTGTTGTTTGGCGGGCCCAGGCTGGGGATTCGAACCTGCCACCTTAGGTGTACGTGGCTGGCGCCTTAGCCGATTGAGCCACAGGCGCCAAGCCTAAATAAAATTTTTTGACTACTTCTCAGTGGAAGAAAATATTATGTATTGCAACCCAGCATTCCCATGCACATGTAAGTTTCATGAAAAAATACTCTTCTTGCTTTCCATTGCATTCTACTTCATTAAAAGTAAGACCCATTAAATTGATCTTATGACCCAATTATTGGCTGGAAACTGCAGTTTGAAAAATCACTGCTTACAGGTTTACAAAGTGCTCTTGGGTACCAGTCTTTCTTTACTTCTCAAGGCAGACGTGTGAGGCACGTGATATCGTGTCTGCATAATAGATGGGGAAACTGAGGCTCAGAGGAAAGTGTCTTCTGGTCACTTGGAAGAGCTGGCGTTCTGAATTTTGCCTATACATTTTCTTTCTTTTTTTTTTTTTTTAGAGACAGTCTCACTTTGTTGCCCTTCATAGAGTGCCGTGGCATTACATATTACATAGCTCACAGCAACCTCCAGCTCTTGGACTTAGGTGATTCTCTTGCCTCAGCCTCCCTAGTAGGTGGAATTACAGGCGCCCACCACAACACTGGCTATTTTTTGTTGCATTTTGGCTGGGGGCTGGGTTTGAACCCCCCACCCTCAGTATATGGGGCTGGCGCCCTACTCACTAAGCTGTAAGTGCCGTCCTGCCTATACATTTTCACTTTTGTACTCAACCTTGCAATCTACCCACACCTTAGTGTTTAATAATTCCCTGGGGAGACTTGTTAAAAATGCAAATTTCTAAACTTCACCTGCAGAGATTCTGACTCTCTGGGTCTTGGGTGCAGTGCAGGAAGCTGGATTTTTTAACAAGTACCTCCTATACCAGAAAGTGGAGGGAATCGCTATGAGTTCGTCAGAGGGTCACTGAACTAGGAGGCATGACACCTGGCTCTCCGCTTCCTGGCTATGGAATGGGCTTCCATAGGTATTTCCTGAGCCTGTGCACATGGGGCGCTGGCCTAGTGAGACAGGAGAGTGTAGCCAGCGCTGGAGCTCAGGCCAGTGAACACATTTGTGAGGTGATGGGATTGGATTTTGAGAAATTCTGGCCAGTGGGCTGGAGCCAAGAAGCGGTGACATTTTGCTTGCCTGAATAGTGTTAGCTCATTTTTTAAAACATCGAGCCAATATACACAAATAAGGACATTTCAAGTAATAATATGATTTCTGGAATTTCTAGAAAAATCAGATGATCTAGTGACCCTGGGATTGTTGCATGACCAAGAGAGGCTGCGGTTGAGCTGGGCCTGCCCCTGCTCAGTTCATCACAGTCCCCACCCCTCCCTTCCACTCCATCCACTCAGTTACATCCCCTGTAGGTGTGAAAGAGTATGGCACCTGTGGGGTCTGGTTTTCCCCAGCTGCCCCTGACCCACATTTGGACAGCCGTCAGCTCCCCCTCCATCCTCTTTCCCATGTACCCTATTTGTTCCCTGTCCCTCTGCTTTTTCTCCAAGAGATAACTGAAGTGACAGCAGAAAGACCATAGACTCTGGAGTTCAACAGTTTGGGGTTCCAGTGCCAACCCCATCAGTTCCTCACTGAATGTTCCCGGGCAAGTCAGGTAACCTCTTTGTTAAGTAATCTCAGTTTTCACTTGTGTAAAATGTGACCCACTCCTGATATCTCCTTCTTGTAAAGGAGCATCCATTAGAGTAACAGGTCTGGCCTGCCCCCATGTGCCTTCCACAGGGAGGAGGGGTGACATATAATTGGTGAACTTGGGACTACGCTGCTGCCATGTACAGCTCAGCCCCTTCCTCTTTTCTCTTTGGGGGTCTTCCCACCTGCAGAGATAGGCTTCCTCTCATGTTCTTCTGTGCCCTGGGTATCACAGGGCCCAGCCCTGTCCCTAGCAGGGGAGGCTAGATTCAGGGAGTGGTGTCCAGTAGTGTGGAAGTGAGTGGGCTTCTGTAATTCTGGGTTCAGGATCAGGAAATAGCAGACCTAACATACATTCTTCCCAAGTCAGCTTCACCAGTATAAAGAGGCAGGCTGAAATCCATCTGGTGAACCTGTGTCAGTCTCTTACCTGGTTCCCAACAGGGGCTGGGAAGAGGGGTACTTTTCACTGGGTCACCGCAAACTCCCTCACATAGGAGTTCCTATGGTGGCTGTTGTGAGGGGCAGTGCCTGGTACATACTAGGTGCTCAATAAATAGTAATTGTTATTTAATAAAATCGTACTCTTTCTGTGTCCTTGTACATCAGGAAATAGGAAAGCAAGACGGGTGTTGGGGGAGGGCGAATGGGGAGATGGGGGTAGGGGTAGAGGTAGGGGTGTGTATAGGGGGTGGGTTGAAAGGAACATGGAGGCATACAGAGATAAGGAGGAGGGTAGAACAGCCTTGGTAATTCTTCCCTTGAAAATTGTCCTCCAGGGCTTTAGGGGTGCGTGCAAATCACATGCAAATGTCACACATATTTATGAGCAGGCCCTTAGGAAGTCTGCCCAGATGTGGCCCTGGGGGGGAATCTGAGTGGAGGTCATTGAATTCCAGGGAGCTTGCTGTCAGACCTCAGGAGGACAGTTGCCTGGGAACTGGGAGGAGGATAGCAGGAGGAAAGGGTAGTGGGGCAGACATAGCAGGGGCAGGTGGGGTGGGGTGGGGAAGGAGGCCAGTCAGGTGGACACAGGGATCCTACAGGGATCCTCCCCCAGGGAGGACAGAGTCTGTGTGAAGGCAAGGGGCAGAGCCTGACCCCAGAGGCTGATACTTCTGCCGAGCCATATCCTGCAGCTCCCAACCTCCCTGGGCTCCAGCATGCCTCACCCTGCACCCTCCACTAGCTGGGCTTGGCAGCTCCAGGTCCAGGCCTTAGCTGTTCCCAAAGCTTAGAAAGACAGTGTGGGACCTTAGAACAAGCTCCCACTGGTGTCAGATAGACATTGGTTCACTTCCCGCTGTGTGACTGTGGGCCAGTTGTTAAGCCTCAGTTTCCCCTTCTGTGAGATGGGTTACTGACAGCCTCTCCTTCACAGAGCTCTTGTGAAGACCACATGGATGGGGCATGGGAGGAAATGGCTAGAGAAAGTGCTCAGTGAAGGTGAATCTTGGGTCTTCAGACTTGTTCTAGCTGTTCCACACCCTTTACAGCAGCAGGGAAATCCATTGTTCTCATGCTCAAAGGGCTCCCCATGTGTAGATGTCATTACCACTCCCAATTTACAGAAAGCATGCTGGAGTCCAGTGAGGTTGGAGAGCCAGGATGGAGCCAGCTACGCACTCAGACCTGGGTCGTGCTATGCCGTTCCACTGCCTCCTCCTCAAATGTTAGAGCTGGTGGGTCTCCGAGTTGGACAACCTCTTCATTCAGTCAATGAAATGAAGCCCAGAAAGGCTGAGGGACTTGACTAAGATCTCACAGCCAGCTTGAGGCAGAACTGAAGCTAGGCCAAGGGTCCTGCTCTCTTTCCTGCACATCATACCAGGCCCACCCAGGCACCCTGGCCTGACCCCCACGAGGGCTCTAATGCCCCTTCTTTGAGCATGAGAGGACCTCAGGGCTAAAGCACATGTTAGGGCACTGACTGCAGGGGTAGGTGGAGGGGGGCTGGGGTCTAGGGCCACAGTCCTGTCTCTCCAATTGGGCTCTGAGGTTCTGTTTGCAATGGGGGAGTCTGGAGGAATGTTGCCTGCTGGGGGCTCTTCAGGAGGCTTTGGGCCTTCCGCCTCTGTCCTCTTATCTCTTCCGTCCCGCCCCTAATGTCTCTCCCCCCTCTCTTCATCAGCTGTCCCCTCCCTTTTCCCAGCTCCAAGGCTGTCAGTGTTTGGGGGAGATTATGCAGTGTTGACATTGGAATATGAATTAGGCAGGAGCGGCAGCCAAATATTGGAATTAGGGAAAGCAGAAGCCCAGGCTGGAATCCAAGAGTGGCTGGAACATCTGTGTCTTGGCTGTTCCAGATGCCTGACCCTGCCGCCCACCTGAAAATGACTGGTCCTGGAGCCACAGACAAGCTCTGAGGCAGCCAAGGTTTGGTCCCTGCCTTGCCAGCCGAGGCCTCAGCTATGAGGCCCACAGAACTTGGCCCCACCGAGGCTTACTTTATTCTGAGGCCCAGCAGAAGGCAGATGCTTCTACTGTGATCTCACGGACAGAGGAGAGACTCTGCTCAGGGATGTTTCCTTCATTTAACTGTCTGAAATTCCACCTTTAGTGGTTAGTTTCCATTGTCAGGTCCGTATTGGCCAAAATCTGTTCCATGAAACCCAAGTTCTGCAGACCGTTAATCACTTTTCTGTAAAAAGGGCTTCAATGGCCATGTGTTTAGAAAATGTTGTGTGAAACAGAGTTACTGCAGGAATTTTCAGGGCCTTTAATAATTTGATAGGTGTGGTGATTCTTCAAAGGCAGAGGGATTGGCTCGGTGCCTGTGGCTCAAGTGGCTAAGGCGCCAGCCACGTACACCTAAGGTGGCAGGTTCGAATCCAACCCGGACCCACCAAACAACAATGATGGCTGCAACCAAAAAATAGCCGGGCGTTGTGGCAGGCACCTGTAGTCCCAGCTACTTGAGAGGCTGAGGCAGGAGACTTGCTTGAGCCCAGGAGTTGGAGGTTGCTGTGAGCCGTGAAGCCACAGCACTCTACTCAGGGGGATAGCTTGAGGCTCTGTCTCAAAAAAAAAAAAAAGGCAGAGGGATAGAGTTTATAGTATTTTCCAGACTTGTTTGACAAATAACCCTGTTCTCATGTAGTATCTTTTTTGGGCCAGTTGTTAACTGTGCTAGTTGTTAGCTCTAAGTGTGGTCAAGCAGCTTCCGGTACCTCTGTCCCAGGGCTGACATGACATAGGGACTTAGTAAACATGGGTTGGGTCTGAATTTCCTAGAATCTGCTTCCAGCATCTGTGAAATGGAACAGCAGCAACAGCCCTGGGCGTTTATTTTAATTTTTTGCAAGTCAGATGAGAGGATACTGTGTGTGGGAGTACATAGCAAGCTGAATAGTTGCCCGTATTTCGGGAGCGATTATGATCAGCCCCGTCTCTTCTTTTAACTAATCTGATAAATGTAGACACACTGACAGCTTCGTGATAATGCTCCCTCAGGGGTTTTTCCATGTTCCTCCTCAGGAAGAAGGCCACGTTTAAAGTAGCATGCCTCAGTGCGAGGCCATGCTGTGAGGGCCTTGTCACGCGGGATTGCTAATGGCAAGCTGGAGGCCAGCTTACTGAGTGGGAGGACAGGACGGCACCAGACTACAGGGATCTTCACTGCTGAGTCTGGTACTAGGCCTGTCCCTGTGCTGCAGGATGCCTGGCCTGGGACAGAGCACCAGGGAGGCAGGTGGCAGAGGGACTTCCTGGACTAGATCATCCCCAGAGAGTCCTCCCAGCGTCCCAGCTTTGCCCTGAGCTCCCTGCTGGCCAGCTGTGTCTGAGTCTGGCACTTGGAATGCTCTCTCTCTCAGAGAGAGAGAGAGAGGCCTGGATCTCAGAGTGTGACCCTCCCTGTTCAGACACCAAAGAATATCATCCTTTCCCTCCCTCTTTTCTTCCTGCAGGGGCTTCTTGGGAAGCAGCCTCCCCTTTGCCCATGCAAAATCTTAGCTGTAGATTGTCTGAATCAGTAGTTAAAAAAGGGCAGGTCCTGAAAGGACTGAGCCACCTCTCCCAAGAGGCCCAGAGACAACCCAAAGTCATAAACCCACTGGCCTGGAATCCCTCACTTCACCTTTGTGGGCCTCAGTTACCCCATCTGTAAGCCAAGGAGTCCCATCTAGCTCTAGAATAAAAGGTTGTGGATTCAGAAACACCAAAAACTTTTGCCCAGGAAGTATTGTGAAAATACTTCCTGTAATTCCCTCTCTTCCTGTCTGCCCTGGGGTGGTGTTCTCAGGGTATCACCCCTGTGTGATTCCAGCAGCTTCCTTAGGTGTCTCAGCTTCTGGCAAGTCTCCCTTCAGGTCCTCCCAGAGAGATCTGCTTTGGTTCTGCTCTCCTCACTGCCCTTTCCTGCTTTCAAGATTGGACTGGCCTTCTACTGCTCCTGGGTAAGGTCTGTGCCCCATCTCTGCACCTCTACCACAGAGACCACTTGGAATTTTCCAGAACACTCAGACTCTCACATTTCCCAGCCTTTGTTCTTGTTGCACCTTTGGTCTAACTACCTTTTCTTGTCCCGATAACAAAATTTTGTGCAACCTGCAAGACCTAACTTCCTCCCACTTGCCTTTTCCCCACTCCCTTTGTGCTCTGCTTGTAAATGCCTACCTGCTGGGGTCTCTTGAATTTTATTATAGCCAGCAATATACTTGCTTTTCATCTCCATATAACTCATTATAGTACCAATCATCCCAAATATGTATGTGTGTGTGTGTGTGTATATATATATATATATTTTTTTTTTTTTTTTTTTTGAGATAGAGTCACCCTAGGTAGAGTACTGTGGCGTCACAGTTCACAGCAACCTCAAACTTTTGGGCTTAAGTGATTCTCTTGTCTCAGCCTTCCAAGTAGCTGGGACTACAGGTGCCCGTCACAATGCCTGGCTATTTTTGTTGTTGTTGTCCTTATTGTTTAGCAGGCCCTGGTCAGGTTTCAACCCACCAGCTCTGGTGCATGTGGCCGGTACCCTAACCACTGAGCTACAGGTGCCAAGCCCATCCCAAATATTTAACATTGTCCTTCCATTATAAAAATAACGCACACTCTTGCAACATACCCAAATGGTTCAGAAGTAAAAGTACACTGTCCCCTCTGTGATCCTGCTGGTCACTCCCACTGCTCCTGGGTTTTCCCTAACAGTTTCTCTTGTTCTTCCACATGTATGTGTTTGTTTATTCAATAGATGTGGTTATGCCAACACTTATTTAACTAGCTTACATTATAGGACATTCAGGTTGCTTCTCATTCTTTACTGCTATGAATAATGTTGCAAGGATCACTTTCAGATCCAAATAGTCCTGCAGGCAGAGTCTTAGAAATGAGATTGCCAGATCACAGAGTACATGCACTTACAATTGTTAATGGATCCTGCTGAATTGTCTTAGAACAGGTTGAACTATTTTGTCTGTCTTCCTCCCTTGAAAGCAAGGTCTGGATCTTATTTATCACTGTGACCCCGGCACGTAGTAGACTCAGTGAATGCTTACTCAGTGAATCTGTGGGTTGCCAAGCTCCAACCCTCTGTTTTTCCAGAGAAGTGGAAGTCCTTCTGTTCCCAAAAATTCTGTGAAGTCAACTGCGGGACCAGGAGACCTTGTGCTGTTCCGTTTGGTGCTGTGGACCATGAAGAATCCTGAGGAGTCCTGGTACTTTCTTTGTTAAGTGGAGGGTGTGTGGTTTTTGTCTTCAAAGCTGGCCTCGAGGATCTAGGTTACCATAGCAACTCTTCAGCAGGGCCGCCTTTTCCCTTCCCTCCATATTGGGAGCCCTGGTTGCCGTGACAACAAACTGGTCCACTCCCCTTCCCCCAGCCCTGCTGCAGGGCCTCCAGCTTCTCTGCAGGGGTGCCACTGTTCTCAGGTTTGGGGTAACCCTGATGTCACTTAACCTGTGTACTTTGTGTGGAGATCTGAGTGGGGCTACTCTGGAGGGTGGCAGCAGAGAGCAGTATGGCAACCAGGAAGGGGAAAGGGCCCAGGTGATCAGGCCCTTGTTCCGTCTAAGTCCAGAAAGGTCAGCAAGTTCCCCTGAGGTTCAGGGTGGTTTGGGGATCAATAAGATACAGGGGCGGTGTGGTTGGGCATTCTTTCTCACCCTCCTTGTTTTTGATGGTAGAGCAGAGGCAGCTGTACTGCTGACCAGCCCTCAGGGGGTCAGCCGTGGGGGAAGCAGAAGGCCTGGGCCTCTAAGGCCACTCACGGGCCCTGCTCAGCATGCACAGAATACAGGTCTGGGGAGGTGAAACACGGTGTGTTTATTAACACAATGGAATATTCTGGGGCCAAATTAAAGAGAGATGCCTGAGATTCTGTTGACACTTGGAAAGTGCCGCTGAGGGAAGAAAGCAAGACCCAGGATGCTATGTGGATATTGACCACAACTCTATGACGCCATTGTGGACTTCTTAGAGACCCGACTTTGGAAGAAGGTAATATAAATGCAAATATAGCTTTTCCCACACTGGCTTTCCCTTCAGTGTCCCCCATGTCTTGCAACCTATTCTGTTGCTCAAACCAGAAACTTGGGATTCAAATGTGACTCAGCCTTCTGCTCTCATGCCCTGTTTCTATTAGTCACCACCCCGTTGGTTCTCCCTTTGAGATGGCTTTCACGCACATCCTCCCATCCCCGTTGCCTGCTCGGGTTCACCCCCACACATTTCTCTCACGGAAACCATTGTCATATCCCCCAGGGGACTGTCTCCTCACACCTGCCATGCAGCTGCCAGAGGGGAGGGGCAGGCTCGGTCACGTGACTCCTCTCCCTCCTGCTCCTCATTTGGTTCAGAGTCAGGGACAAACTTCTTGGCTCACTGAAGGCCCTTCCAGATCTACTTCCCCCTGCCCTCAACCTTCCTCCCAGCCCTGCAGAACTCCAGGTACGTCTCTTTTATCTCCCTTTGCCTGTGAGCACTCTGCTCCCTCTGCCGGGGACGTTGTCCCCTGCCTAATCTGCCCACTCTGTCGGCTCCTATCCCCACTGTGAGAGTTTGCTCAAGACTTTCTAAGATGGTAGAAGGAAGAAGTTTCTACTCCATCCTCCCCCTGAAAACTGTACAGAAACCACAAGGAGAACAGGAACAGAAGCCTGACCTCAGCGTTTGCTGGAAACTCAGGGACTTCTCTGCTCCCAAATCTCAATATACAGAGGAGGGATCGATGGCTGAGCAGAGAGGAAGAGGAGCAAACCTCTGTACTTAGGAAGGAGCTGAGGAGAAGCAAGCTGACTTCCTCTACAGAAACCCAGGAAGGGTCAGGGATCCAAGGCACCAGCAAATAAGGTAGAGATAGGACTTGAAAATGGGGTGGGGCGGGGCTTGTGGTTTGGAAGTTTGTATAAAGGAGTAGGTAGACCTCCAAGTCTCCACCTCCATCTTGTGTCTCCCTTACTCCTAGGAGAGACCAGAGATGCCAGGTGTGGATAAAGGGAGGAGCAAAGTGTGTTAGAGGCAGGGAATTGAGTTTGCATCTAAACTGATGAGACCCCAGCCCCCTTCACCCCTACCCAACTCAAATGTGCCAGAGTAAGACTTGTATCTGCCCCTACCCCTAACCCCGCAAAGAGATCGAAATATATTTTCTTTGGAGGATCTAAACAACCCCAGAGAAACGACCAACAGAGGCTTATGCTCAGGGGCCAGTAGCAGATAAGCTGGTGGGAACTGCTGATATCCTAGGGCAGCGGTTCTCAACCTGTGGGTCGTGACCCACAGGAACTGCATTCAAGGGCCATGTGTTAGGAAGGTTGGGAACCACTGTCCTAGAGGGAAGAGCAGCCAGCTGGCATGTCAAGCTCAGGCACTTAATGCCTCTCTGTCCTGTGGTGGCAAACTCTTACACGCAGATACCCAAGGATCACTGACATGTGAGGGACACTTTTCATCATAAAGATGAGGGAAATATGAGCCAAGAGGAAAGGGAGATTACGCAGGGAACAGAAGATAAGGTCAAAGAAACCATAACCTATATCCTTAGAACCATGAAAGAACATATTGTACCCATGGAAAAAAACAGAGTGAGATCCAAAAGGAATAATTGGAGAAGAAGAAAGAACTCTTGAAAGTAAAAAAACCTGATGGCCAAAATTTAAAACAATCTCCAGAGTTGAAAGACAAAGTTGAGAGACATCCGTGGACAACGTAACAGAGACAAAGAGACGAGACAGAGGAGAAACAGGAGAGAAGGGACTGAGATTGTCAAGGAAATAATACAAGAAAACTTCCCAGAAACAAAGGACACTTGTTCCCAGATGGCAAGAGCCACTGAGTATCCAACTTAATCAGGGAGAAAAATACCCACATCCAAGTTCATGGTAGGCCAGCTCAGATGCAGGGGTGAAGAGCAGTTCCAAAGGCTTCTGGAGAGGAACAGGCTGGGATTCAGAGGAGACCAGGGAGGCACTGGCCTTGTGCATAAAATTTAAGGGAACACCAAAAATCTCAATGATCAAGATGAAAAAAAATGCATTATTTAAAAAAAATAAGAAATATAGCAAAATCATCCAGGATGAGCAAAATAGCAAACTTTTTTTTTTTTTTTTTGAGACGGAGCCTCAAGCTACCCACCTGGGTAGAGTGCCATGGCATCACAGCTCATAGCAACCTCCAACTCCTGGGCTCAAGCGAGTCTCCTGCCTCTGCCTCCCAAGTAGCTGGGACCATGCTTAAGTCTTTAAACCTTAGAAACCTTCAGTATTAAGCTG